>APFE031682539.1:30265-79584 GCA_000404065.3 Pinus taeda | reverse complement strand
ATCCTCACTTTCATCATCTGAAGAAGAAATATGTTCAAAGGTAGAAGAGATAGAGAGAGGTGGCACATGCGCCGAACCAGGCTCATAGGCCGATTTATTTTCATCAAACTTTACATCTCTTCTAATGATAACATTTTTGGACTTAAATGGAATAAGCCTATATCCTTTGACATCTTCAGAATATCCAACAAAGATACATTTTTCACTCTTAGGTTCTAAAGCTTTACGTTTCTCATCTGGAATATGGGCTCTTGCTTCACTTCCAAAAACATGAAAGTGACTCACATATGGTTTAATAGAGCTCCATGTTTCTTCTGGAGTGATATTCTTTAAAGCCTTAGTAGGAGTGCAATTTAGTATGTAATTTTCACAGTTAATTGCTTCTACCCAATAGTTAAGACTAAGTATTTTAGATTGAAGCATACAATTAGCCATTTCCTTTAAGGTGTGATTCTTCCTTTCAGCTACACCATTTTGTTGTGGAGTATATGGAACAGTGTGTTGGATTTGAATTCCATTCTCAGTGTGAAAGTTGATGAAGTCGTTTTTAACATATTCTCCGCCATTATCAGACCTTAGCTTAAGAATTGGATGTCCAGATTGTTTTTCAACAAAGGCCTTAAAGGCCAAGAGTTTGTTAAATAATTCACTCTTGAGTTATAAGAAGTATACCCAAGTGCATCTGGAGAAATCATCAATGAAAGTTAAGAAATACTTGTAGCCAGAGAAGGAAACAACTGGAAGTGGACCACATAAATCACTATGCACAAGCTATAGAGGGGCCGAGGCGTGCCAAGAGGCACGTTTTTCAAAACTATCCCGATGATGCTTTCCGAGTACACATATGGAACAAACACCATCTCTGCAAGATACCATTGGAAGACCTGTCACCATATTTTCTTTACATAGATTCTGAAGGGAGAGATAGTTTAAGTGACCAAATCGCTCATGCCAAAGTTTGCTCACTTCATCATTATGAGCAACAAATACCGAGGGAAGATTTGATGACCCAAAGTTGTGAAACTTATAAAACCTTGTAGAATCATCAGCAATGCCAGTAGCTAAAATCTGTCTAGGATCCTTTAGGTCCTTAATTACAACATCGTGAGTTGAAAATTCAACGATTTTACCTTCACCTGAATGAGTTATCTGATATACAGATAGAAGGTTGCAGGATAAGGTTGGAACACATAATACATCATTAAATTGACCATTGTCTATATGAACAGTTCCAGTCCCTACAACACTAAGAGATATATCATCACCAACATATATATTTTTTGGTGTTACAATCATTTAAAGAAGAAAACGTGGCTTTATTTTTGGCCATGTGATAAGAAGCTCCAGAATCAATGAGCCACTCATGAGAATGAGAGGAAGAAGATACATTTAGTGCATAGCCAGACCGAGATGCTTGACAACCACATGCAGAAAGTGCCATTCCTGAAGATGAATTTGAAGAGTGCTCCAAATTGATGTTATGCTTCTTCATTGCTGCTTCCAAGGCTTCCATCTTCTTAAAGCAATTAGATTCTAAGTGGCCATCTCGATTACAAAAGTGGCAATGTCTATCAGTCTTCTTCCCTTTGTTTTTATTTGCCTTATCATTCTGGTGAAATGATTTTTCATTTTGAGGGTGAAATTGCTTAGGACCCTTGTTTGGTTTAGGACCATTCCTTTTAGGATACAACTTCTTAGGATTCTTTGAATTTGGTTGTTGCTGGGCAGCTAACACTTTCTTAGAAGAGTTTCCAAGATTAAGAAGACCAAGGTGTAAGAGTTTTTCTTGTTTTCTTATTAAAGAATCAAAGGAAGGGGACTTGTAGTCTTGTCCTTGAGAAATGAAGGCTTCTCTTGTAGAATGGAAGTTGGAAACAAACACAGAGTAGGCTGGTCCCAACTTAGTAAGAATGGAATAGATAAGGTTACTATCTTCTTTCTTAACCTTAACACCTTCCAAGAGAAGTCTAAGGGTCTTGAACTTGGACAAGAAATCTTCAATGCATGAAAAATCATTGGGGTTTAATGTAAGCAACTCATTTTCAAGCTGATGGGCTCTAAGTTCATTTTTTATTCCAAAAACTTTAGTAAGCTGCTCCATTGCTTTATCAGTAGTATCAAGTTCAGCAATATGGAATCTAATATCGAGAGAGATAGACATCCCTATCAACCCACGTGCTTGATCTTGCCTATTTTCCCATTTGGCTGCTTTCTCTTCATCTTTTGGCTTGGTTTCTTGTCCTTTTGGTGTTCTGTCTGAGGAACTTACCCTGTAAATTCCTACATCGAAATATATACATTATGATTTATAATTCTCGATGGGTCCGCGTTATTGCATAATTCTTAATATATATGCATGTGGCTATGTTGATTGCGATATGGGTGGGCCGGACCCGAAACGATATATATTATGTTTTATAATTATGGCGGGTCCGTTGTATCGTATAGCATGTTATATATATATATATATATATATATTATAATTTATATATTATGATATGGAAAGCGCTGATTGCAATGAGTGATTGGGTTCTGTACCCAATAGTTTATACACCATATTTTATAAGTCAACGCGTCTGCCTTATCGCTATTTTTATTGATATTCATATATATTTATTGTTTACACTATTTTATATGAATTTCTATTATAAAGCATCATAATAGAAGGACCAAACTTTAAGCATATATGTATTATAATTAAAAGTCGTGGTGGGCCCACAAGGCATGTTAAAAGGTAGGATTTCAGGCAGAATGAAGATGGTAAGTGGTTTTAGTGGAGATCACCCGATCCCACTTAGCATTCAACACGTAGCAGTCAGGTGGAGAGAGGAAACCACTCATTTCGGGTAGGAATTCTTTGGGCTTATGTATCACCCGTAACCTTTACAGATTGTCCGATCTGAAAAGCATAGATCAACGGTGTAGATGAATTGGTAGGAAGTATTCCTTAGGAATTGTGTTGAGCCCGTATTGGAAGCGGAAAAGCATGTTTTATCATATATTTTCATTATAAAGGTTTTACGCATAATTCCAATGTTTTCATAGTTATTGCGGCTGGGTGCATAAGTTAAGTTTTACAGGGATTTTCAGGCCAATTGCGATTTGCGATGGAGTTAATGGAGTGTTGAATGGGTGGATTTGATAGGTTATAAAGTAGGATTTACTCTTTTGAGTTTTGGATTAATCAGAAATTCATGTTAATTTTTCTGTGTAAAGTGGAAAAATAGTGTTAGAGCCGAAGCTGAAGAGGAAGACAATCCGATATGTTTCTTGGCATTTTGGCCAATCAAAATGCCCATGCAAGCCAGGATTACACAAACTAAATGTATTTTATTATGACTAAAATGAATTAAGCATCATTAGTGCATTTACAGAGAAATTTGGCAGCGAATCAACAGAGCAAGTCAGCAGTTATCATTCCCTTCTAAACCCAGTTATGTTTTGTTATTTCATGTTCTTTGAGGTGTCTTTTACCCTCTATAAATTATGTAATAGTTTTTACTTTATATAGTTAGGAAAGCAGTTAGATAATTTGGCCAGTTTCAGAAACTATTCCACAATGTAGAAAGAGAGGAAATTTTACTAAGAAAGGGTTGGAACTTTGGAGAACCCGGAGACTGGGCCACTGTATTCTTGATATCATCGTTGATTAATGAGAGAATCAGAAGTTTCCATGAGTTGTTGCATATAATTTTGTAAGTTTCTCTGTCATGTGTCATGCTATGTCTTCTTCTTTTCAAGTATAGTAATGAAGCAACAGGTCTTTATTTACTTATGTAGATAAGGTTAAAATTTCTTAAAGAGCGCTCATATACTTGAAGTCCTCACTTCCCTTCTAAATTATAGATAATAGTTTCTGTGAAAGATCAACATATTGTCTATGATTCAGCTCTCATTATCATAATTCCTCTAAGTTACAGATATTATTTTATGTGAAAGGTCAGCATATTATCTTTAGCTTCCCCTTCAAACCTTCTTCATCCATCATTTATATTTAGCAAAAAATGGGATTCTAAGATGTTCTGGTCATACATGTCTTAAGAGTTTAAAACCAAGTTTCCAGGTCCTTCATTTGAGAACACAACAAACAATAAGTGACAATAAGTGATATTTATTAATGTCTTAAGCAATTTCCCTACAGCCAGGAAATTGGTTTCTTAAGGAACAACAACAGCCAAAGTGCAATTTTCTTCGCAAAGAACCCTACTTATCATTCAAAGACAAAGCACATTGATGTTCAGTATCACTTTGTGAGGGATATGGTAGAAGACAAAAAGGTGTTGTTGTTAAAGGTGCACACTTTGAAGAATACTACAGATGCATTGACAAAGTCTGTGAGCAATGAGAAGTTCTCTTGGTGTAGAGAAAAAATGAGCATTGCAGGGTTCGATCAATGACTAATCTCTCCTGTGGGCCCCTATGGAGAGAAAACAACAAGTGGGAGAATGTTGGTTTCTGTTATATTCTTTCCACTACTAGCCCGAGTAGTGAAGTTGGGGGGTTAGAATGGGGGACAGTCAGTATTTTTCTTTTGGACCCTATATTAGATGGGCTAACCTACCTATGGTTTTATGCACTAATTTCACACATGGTTTTTGGCGCAATGGTTTTCGGTCCATGGTATTTGTAGATCTCGTCAAGGGAACTATGTTTATGTTATAATATGGGATTAATTGATTGGGGTTTATGGATGCTTCGGCATGTATATATATGTATTGTAACATTGAAAGGAACATAATGAAAAATCAATCTGGTAGCGCTGGTTTTGGGATTTAGGGGAAAATCTCTGTGTATATTTGTTTTATGTGTTATGTTCTCACCATTGTTTATTTTTAGTTTTTAGAATTCGTATGCAGGTACTTTTTGTACAACGTTAAAACCTACACCCTTATATTTCAGAAACCATGGTATCAGGCCCATGGTAATGTAGCGATATAAACCCCTCATGTAATAGTATATAGAGGGATCAATAAAGAAGGAAGGAATGATCGAATTGATCCAGATCTATGTTTATGTGATATTTTTATGGTTTGTGTTTTGGAGGAAGGGTGAGGCTCTCTAGATGTGTGCACGGAGGCTTGGGTCTATAGCTTAGAGCTCATATCGTCTGCATCTTAGTGCACAGACACCTTGCAGCTATGTGTGCAGGGAAGAACTTTGTTGTACCAAATTCTCTATTATAAGCAATGGTTATTATGGACGTAGTCCCATATTGATATGAACCATGGTGAAATCTATGTCTCAAGTGTTTATTTTCTTATTATTTTCACTTTATTCCAGTACTGCACAGTTTATCAATGTTAATGATATGTTAAGTGATGAATGTAATTATGCGAAGTAATCTATAAGTGTGAAGTAATTTGTTGATACAAAGTTGTTTATAAGAATTAAAGCATAAAGAAAATACATGGGTGCCACAATGCAGTATCCATCCTATTGAAGAAACTTGGTTCTGCAACCTTCCATAATCACTTCAGGTGAGACTATGATCTGTTTGTAGGTCGTTGCCAAGAGGGCTAGTGGTTGAGGGTTTTGTTGGTGCACATTACATTTTGAACCTAGGTCCAACCCACCTAAGCCAACATAACTCAATGTACCACTTCGTAGCATTACCAAAAAGGGTGCGAGGGAAGAGCTTGAGTTGGATACTGTCATCCACCATGGAGTTTGATATGCACCATAGATGGTAGGTGGTGACATATGTACTTGAATCATCCCCTTGTTTCCCTTCAAACTTCAGGATGTCGGCATGTATCTTGTGCGGGGGGCCAATGCAAGTTAGAATAGATGGGGTCATTAGTTAGTTTATATAGATCAGGGATATCAAGTGTCGCCAAAAAGGGAAAAGAGTTAGGTGCCCCCGAGTCTGACCAGGGTGATGAGGAATGACTTGAAGGACCTAGGGTGCTCCCATCATGTTTTTTCCAACAAGATACATAGGATATATTGGATAATAGCCTCCTTGATATGGTGGAATAGTCATATACAATGGCAATCCATAAGGGATATTAGGCTCAGGGGAGAAAGGGTATTATGCCCTTGGATAAAAAGTTCCCCCTTGACTCAATTGGGGTTGAGGAGGGGGTGCCCAAATAGATGGAGCAAGGCTAATTTGAGGGATTCCAGTAGCCATATATTTTTCCATAGGCACATGAGTGACACTAGAATAGTGTCCACTTAGAGGAGGTAACTCGATCAATGATGATCCAGGTTGTCCTATAGGCGGAGGGAGATAGTAATGCCCCTGACCGGTATATGCATGTTAGAAACATTACCCCCAAGCATTTGAGCCTAGGTGTTTCAACTTAGGAAAGGGTTCCAACCAAAAGGATTATTGAAGGTAGTTGAGATAACCGCGCTACTAGGAGAGATAGCCAAGGTCCAAGAGGAGACACAAAAGGGGCAAAAAGTAGGATGTACTAGGTTCCACTAATAGCAAGTGTACCTAGGTTGCTTGGACTAAGCATAGTCTGGATAACATGGTAACCAGTCATTTGTGTGTTACTGACTATAGGTAGGGGAAGTGACGGTGGACCAAAGTTGTCCATAAAAGACCGCAGCCCATTAGTCGTCGGGGGAATGTTGTATGTGGGTAATGTCGAAGACATGATAGGTACAGGTGCTACTTGAATCAACACTAGTCTAGAGGATCAGTGAGGAGAGGATTATAAGGTGGTACAACTCCTTTGTTAAAGAAGTCCTCATGCAGTATGGTTTCTTGAGAAGTGTTATGTTATTCAGTGTTAGACATTGGAGACTGTTTTCCTGAAGAGGGATAATTTGAATCACCAAGGCTCGACTGATCCTCCAAAGTCAGTGGAGGAAGACCTTGCTATCGCCTAGATTGATGACTAGGGTCATATGTAGCCATGGTGACCGATATATGTTATCAATAAATTTTAAATTGATATATATTATAGTCTCAGAGATAAAAAATGAGCACCTAAAAATAAAAAAATTCTCTAAAAGTCAATCAGCAAGCAGTCATGGTATATGACTATGTCTGATAACAACCATTTTCTGGAGATGAAACTCAGTATCACAATGGATAAAAATGAGAGATTTCCAAATATACAGTTATGATTACTCCTAAGCTTTGCATGGACGTTAGATTAAGGGGCCAAGTACTCTCGTGAAGACGAGCACCCTCCCAAAAACCAAAGATAGAGTAGGTTCGTTTGTTTAGTACCAGGGAAGGCTGCCACAGTCACCTTATGTTCATCCCTAAAAAATTATGGCCACAAAGGTTACCTCAAACCACAGACACCACTGGGGGCGACATGGTCGTAGACAATACACCATGTCGTCAGGATACGTGAGTCCCCAACTCAGCTTTGATATCACCGAGGGGATCCCCAATACATAGAATACCCAATGGAGATGCAATCGAAGGTGGGCTACCTTCTCTCAGATTCCAATGTTGTCTCACATTTAACTCCTTTCTTAGGGGAGCGGTCCCAGATGATATGAGTGCAGTAGGATTCTACTCTCTTTAATGACGCTAGGCTTAGTTTTGTGGTCTTGGACAATTTATTCAACACTGCCTGGCCCAAGATCCTATCTTAGACTAACATGTGTGTATGCTCAAAAAGATTTATTTATTGATTTTATTACGAGATTGATTTTAAAGGTACTTTATTAATGTCTTCGAAAGGGGTGCTGACGTATGGAGTTTTATGAGACTGTGACTTAAACCATACAGAAAATATGCTTTTCAATTTCAATTTGATGAAGAAGTCTTTATACAAGGAGAGAGTTATCTATACATCAATTCAGTACCATGCATCCAATATAGTAAAAACATGCACAACGTGCATACATTAAATTCTATCTAACAACTAACCCAATATATATACAAAATCAAACCACCTAAAATAGAAACTTAACCAAATTTTTTCATTTTGGTTTCGTGAAAAACAAATTCATTTAAGCTATTTTCCTAAAAATAAAAATTATCATAGAAGAAAGAAAGCAAACATAGTGCATAGTTGTATATCCCTAAAAAAACTAGAAACAACCTCCCAACCTAGGAATCCACGGAACAGGGTGAATATCAAGATAATGGTTGACTAACACTTCTCAGAAGAGGATACAGATCAATAATAGCAGGACTAACGTTATGTCCAAAAGCTTGGGGAGCGTTATAAGTCACTAAACTACACAACTAGGGTGCATTACAAAGGAAGAGGTTGTAAAAAGGGTCATTTAGGGTCTGATCAAAGATTATGCATAGCAGAGGAGGTTGTGAAGCATCTTGGTTGGTCAAAATGGGAACTAAGAAGAATAGGAAGGCCTAGAAAGAAAGAGAGATACAAGAACTTGAAAGATTAACTAAGAACTAAGTATTAGTCCCTAGCGGAGTCAATGCTTATGTTATAGGGATTAATGTACAAGTGGTTGTGGATGAAATACCCTCTCGGGTCTTCTCAGGACCCAAGGAAGACTGTTTAAGATTAGCTGCAACTATCACAAAGAAACACACATATATTCATATTAATCCAGGATAGACAAAGAAAAAGGAGAAGGATTACCTCAGTCCTTGGTGTAGCCCTGCTGGAGAACTCAATGTGCCAAAGTGGAAGGCCTCTTCGCCAGCTCCTAGATCAGAACTTGCACATAGACAAGACAAAGAGTAATCCTAAAAACATATAAACCTTGATAATCAAAACATCAATATATGAGAATATAAGTTAGCATACATCTAAACTACTTATTAATCGTGAAATTGAATTAACATGTAAAGGAATAAATTATCGACACCATCAAGTAGACAACACAGAAACATATCTATATTATTAGATAGAAGAAGAATGACTACAACCATCTTAGTTTGATTAAGCCTCCTCTAGTCCTTCAGCTCCACTCTCTCTCTCTCTCTCTCTCTCTCTCTCAACTTCTTGGTAGCATTACAATACTAAAGCTCTTGAAAAATTTTGACAACCATTCGACCTCTTCTACAATAACCGAGCTTCCAATATATAGATGGATAGAGGCTAATCCTTACCAATTCTTTCATGAGTTCCATTGAGGCAAAATCTTGGATGTTTCCTCACTTTATTACTCTTTCCCTTCCTGTGAGACTCCGTTAGGAACAACATTATCCTTAGTTAGGTCAGAGGCAAAGGTTTCCTGCTTTTTGAGCTAAAATTTGAGTGAAAAGTGGAGTGTCATTTAATCAACTCGTGCTTTCTCCTATGGAATCTCATAAATATCTAGTAGCGTTTCCCTTTAGGCAAAACATTGTGTTAACCTATACACTAACACCTTTGGCTGAGAGATGGAAAGAATTATAATTCTCCTTGTCTATTTCTGGGGTGCGTTACCCTAGAAAATAGGCATGTAATTTAGGTCTTTTCTTCAACCAATGTGTCTTTCTCCTCTGAGCTGATGAGGAGGGAATTTTTCTGTATAATAGTATTCCATCAGTTCATAATTAATTAAGAGCAAAATATTTTGAACACATGAAATGAAAATATTTCATTTCTTTTTTTCTTTATTATATTATATTTTGGAATCTTTAATTGAAATCCAATGCCTATGCTTGGTGACATGTAATTGGCATTTCTATCACAGATTATTGGTGTGAAACATGTCGCTCATATGAGACCTTTCTATATTATTATATATTATAATATATGTAATATTATTTAATTATATTATATATATATATATAATATATTATATATTATATATATTCTATTATTTGTATTATATGATTATAATATATTTAAAAATATATATATAATAATACTATGAGTAATTACACTAAATTTTTTTAATAACATTCAACATATGGGACGCATATCCTCTTCTTAAGGGAAGGGATGGCATAAGCACATTTTAGTTGCCATTTTTACACAAATAAAGTTTTTAAATAAATCTATCATTCCCGAGACATAAAATCTCTTCTGAACAAAAGAAACCTTCAAAGGTTATTTTTGTATAAGATTAGAGAAAATATGAAAAATTACAGATCAAAATCATTGAAAGAAACATTTGAATAACTTATACATGTAATAATGTTACAGTTGATGAATTTTTTCTTTTTTGTTTCCAAACAGATTGACTGTGAAATGAAGAGAACAAAACAACACACTTAAAAGAAAGAAAAAAAATGAAACAAATATCAAAAGAGATATGTACAAGTGTCTTATATTGAGGTCATGCAAAGTATTCCTTCAAAATCAAACCATTGTCAGGGAATGACTTGGATTGACCCTCCAAGTTTTGTAGTCGAAATGTGTTGTGTCGTAACTTTTCTGTAATGATGAAATGTCCCAACCATAACTTTTGTAACTTGGTATGCTCACCCTTATCTCCATGTACATTATCCCATTTTAAAACTAGATCACTAACCTCAAAGTTTCTATTAGAAGAGGATTTATTATCAAACCAACATTTAACCAAATTTTGATGTTGATCAAATTTTATTTTGGCCTAATGTCTCTCTTCTTCTAGCCTTAATAGTTCATTAATTACATTTTCCATCATTCATGATTTAATTTCCTTCACACTCTAGGACAACTGAAGGGATGGTAGAAAAACACAGGGTGGTAAAATAACTTTTGTGCCATAAACCAAAAAGAAAGGAGAGTTTCCAATGGTGGCTTTTGCGATAACCCTATCAACCCATAATGCATTGAATAATGTAGTATGCCAATTCTTCTAATTTTCTGATAAAGTTATTTTCATAATTTTGAGTAAGTTCTTATTTGTGGATTCAATAAGGCCATTCCCTTGTGGGTAATAATTTTTTGAATACTTAATGTTCATTCCTTTTTCAATGGCATACACATCTAATCCATGTGATGAAAAATATGATGCATTGTCAAAGACCAAAGATTGTGGGACACCAAAAGATGTAGTGGTATGAGCTTCTAGAAAATTGACTACGTGATTAACATTTACTACGCACAAAGGTACTTCTTCATCCCAACTTGTAAAATAGTCAGCTGTTTTTATAATATACTTATGTTGTTGGGACGAAGGTGGATTAACAGGTCCAATAATGTCTATTATCACAAAAAATTGATCATCTAGCCATAATGTACTAGATGGATCGAAGTACATGTTGGCTTATTGGGGCCTGACCTAGGTTTGGAAGTGTTTTAGATAAGAAACTCTCGCACTACCAGCCCTTTTGGAAACAATCCGCAGAGCGTGGACTGAAGTCTTACCCGAGGTAGTATGGGAGGGTCTTGGATCCAGGTTTTCACACCATAGGGATGTCTTGATGAGTTCTGGAGGGGTCACGAACCAATCTACGCACTCACGCTACTCTGCACCACTGTTTGGCCTGTGCGTAGCTCGGCAACAAGGCACTGCCTAGATTCCTTATTATTATTGCGTTTATTATATATCTAAGCTAATTCTTAAGATCTTTAATTAAGCATTCAATAGTTACAACTGGCACGTGCAACCATAAATCTTAAAGATATGCATAAAACCATAACATGAGCATAAACATATAGATTTGCTATTAGATGCACAACAATTCAGAAACACTTATCTTTATTAATCTTTTCTTCAGTACAATCCAATTCCACCATGCGCACTAAGCTGCAGGGGTCCGCACACATAGCTACAGACTCTACCAAGCCTCTTCGCACTCAACTCTAGATCCTACTCTATCTACTATCAACCACGACTTAGACTTATAGACTCAGAGCAATCTTACTTTTACAAACCCATACACTTCAGATATTATCTAGAATTACCAAAAACTGACTTCTAAACCTAGATCCTTACTCTATTTATACATTCCCATCATCTGCAGACCATGGGCAAGCCGAATCACTTTCTTTTATCTTACATTATTCTGGGGCGGACAACCCTTTGACTTGACTCATTACAATTCACACTCTGTGCACTTTGCGGAACCTTTACCATACTTTTACCCAAATTGTGGGCTTTAAGCCCCAAAACCATTATGCAAGGATCTGTTGCCCAACAAGCCCCAAACACAATCATTGTGACTCATCCCGAGTCACTTGGCTGGTGCGGTGATCTTAGCTCAGAGTCCATCCATCAATTCCTATGTTGTGCTAACGTCTGCCACACATTCTTCCGTTGTCCGTTGTATCAATTGTGCGCAGCATTCTGATGCATTGTCAGAGGCACCTTCCTTTCATATGGCATATGTGTCTTGCAACTGAGTCAGCGTCCCCTCAATCATAGTGGTGATCGTGAATGCTTCCTCTAGCTAAGGCTAGATGCGTGCTTTAAGCCCGACTTCTTTCTGGTGCGTGACATCCACCTGTTCCTTCATGGCTTGGGCCTTCCTCATCTTGGATAAGTGCTGCATTAGGTAGATTGTTTGCGTAGTCCCATGAACATTGTCATAAACTTGTTGTAACTCCCGTACTTTTGTCTCTACCTGCTGCAGTATTGGGTCTTCTTGCAATGATGTGACTGTAAGAAGGGACTGATCCAACAATCTCGTGCAATCCTGTATAATGCACTCTATCACTTCCAATCCTAGTTGAAGGGTGCGAAAACACTTCTCTCTATCTTCTAGTGGTGTAGGGGGCTGCGCTCTCAGTCTTATCTCCGCGATCTACGAGTTCAATTCCCACTGAGCTTTTGCAGCCTCCTCTTCGGCCTTATGGAATCCTGCGGCCATGTGATAGATATTTTTAGCTACTGGGAGTTCCGGTGGCACAGCCAGCTCTAGTACACTGCTACAGACCTCTGCCATGGCCTGATTGACTTCATGGTTGTGTGCGACCAAGTCATCGCACTATAGACTGACCTCCATTAGATTTCCCTTTTGCTCCATTAAGACCTAGAGGGCGTGGCCTTCCCTGGCATGGAGCTCAGCGGTTACCCCATCCTGCAGCTGGTATAAGGTCTCTCTAGGAAGGGCGGCCAAATTCAACCCCCAACTCCCTATGTCACCTTCAGCTTCTGCTAGGATGGCACCTGCTGGTAACACTAAAGTGTTCATTGTGTGGGCGCACACCATCTGCTTAGTTGTGGATGTATCATCCACTATGTTTGGTATCACCCCTCTTGGGGGTCGCATCTATAATGCCTGCAGCTACGCTCTAAGTGCCCCCAACATAGTTGTCTTCTCTGTCATTAATTCCTCCAAGGCACCGTTAGTGATATCACGCACTGGTCCACTGCTGGCAAGAAGATCTCCCTCCAAAGTCCCTGCTATCTTCGTCTTTTTGCGTGCAGGTGGCTGCTCTTGGACGCGTGGCCTCTTAAGTTGGGTCGATGCTGTGGTCAGGTCTGTGCATTCCTGTGCCTCCACTTCCCCCTATATGTCCTACTCCATGGACATTTCCTGAGCCTCCACAATCTCTTCAGCGGGTGTAGTGATGGGTTCTGCTGCTGCCTTGGTCGCCTCCCGCTGCGTGGACGTTTTCTATTCCTAGCGCGTTCTTTCTGCCAACTTTGTGATGTGCAACTTGATTTCCTTCTTCCACTATTGAGCTACAACCTTTTCTAATTCAGCCAAGTCCAAACCATGCCACTTTAGAGGCCACACCACCATTGCCTCAAAAATTGCATCATCTATTGCAATGAACAAAAGCTTTACGCATGTTCGAGTTGGATCCTTTCACGCCCGAATATACAGATTATGTATATCTGCCTTGAAGTCAGCCACGCTTTGAAAACTATCGTATACTGTCAAGGATAATTGTGGTTTGCAGTTTATCCGTGTCCCGATACTTGCCTCCATAAATATGCAAAGCACCTTGATCTCTCGAATCATCATGGAATCTTTTGTATCCCAGAGCGAGTTATACCGCATGGCTTCATGTAGGTTCTTCTCAATGTTGGGAAACTAGCTACCCTTAGGCAGCTCTCTTGCAACCAATAGGATTGATAGGAGTAACCATGTGTAATGGAAAGTATTACCTTTCTCCTGGGCTTCCCTACAATTCGTCAAAAATTTGTCACAGAGAAACTGTACCTAGTTGAACTGAACCCCTTCTGTACACTGCTCCGTGAGCACAATGACAGAGGCAGGCACCTCGTCTATGCGGCATTTCCTCATGAGCTTATCGGCCAGTAACTGGGTGGCGATGTGTACCCCTTGGTCTTGGATGCTTGCTATTACATACCCTCGCTTCTACTTTTCCAGCTTATATTTAGCCTCCATGGCTTCTGCGAGGCCCACATCACTACTTGTTCTGGCTATGGCTGCAGGATCATTTCCCTTAATAGGATGTTGGGAAATTCGGTGTATTAAATCGGCTTTGATGGGAATCGGTTCCTCCAGCTAGAGATACCCATCATGTACTAGAAATAACAACTATTGAATAACAAAAATTGTGATGGTCGCGTGGTGATAGTGGGGTATCCACATCAACTTGAGTAATCCCACCTTCTCCACACCCCATAACCACTTCTACTGTAATAATTTCTCCGTGGCCAATTGAGGGAACTTCTCACCATCTGCGAGATCCCAATCTTCAAACTTGATATTCTGTAGCCAAACCAGTGGCAGACCGTCAAACCTTATTTCATCAATAAGAAGCGGGGTTTGGAGCATACTTTTTGTGGCCTCCAGGTCCTTCGGTATCTTGGCCATCCCTTTCCACGGAGAGATATATGGTAGTATAATTAACGCTAAAGGTACTTGGGACACATTTTCCTCTTCCTCATCCTATGCTTCAATCTGAGCGATCAGGGCTTGTAAATCTTCCTCTTTCTCCTTGAGTTCAGTGGTGATTACTTTGCGCTTTTCCGCCATTGACAATTTACTAAATTGTGGTGATACCCAGACTGGCACCATAGTCTACTTGTCTCTCAGAGGTTGTGGCATGCATGGAGACTTTGGAACCTTTGGGGAAGCAGCCACTTCTCCAAGTTCCTCCTGGGTCAGATGGGGCTCACTTGCAAATCTCACTTTGATTCTGGCAGCTGACATGGTTTCTATCCTAGATTCACTTGGTTACTTAGTCATGGGTGGCAAGGTAGATTGGTTCTTGCAGCTCTATACTAGTTCGAATCTCAAATATCAAAGTGTTGTTTTGAGGCTACCCCAAGGGATTTTATAGTCATGCTTGAATTTTAATTCGACCATTCCCTCCACTTATGAGTCATTAATATCTTCTTGGCGGCATATATTCCTGTATCTACCTCTGAATTCCCATCTTAATGGTCGAGCGCTCACTCCTCTCTGCCATAGGTCGGACTTCTTGTCATGAATAGTGACGTCAATGGTCACCTCCCAGCCTTCCCATGCAACAGCGCAGCCTCTTATGCGTGACCGCGATCCTGATGACCGTCTGGCCCTACGCAGAACCTCCTTTCCATGCAGCTCTCCTGTACACTAGTGTATAGTACCACACCTTCTTTCAACTGCTTGGAGCACTGAGACTATGCTTTCCATAGATAGTCAGGTGGTTACACCCCACGTGCGATACTTCCTCTTCCCTACTAGCCCAAGTTGAGGGCACCCTTCGAGTATTTTTGTATCCAGTAGCGCATCACATTCTACACTCCCTTGTTCAGTAAGGTGTGGTCGCAGCCATGATAGTAGGGTCGCAGCTTGTTTTAATGCAGTAGTAGGGTCAGTCAAGCCTGGTCCCCTTATGCTTAGTTCTACACGATCCACTTGTGCGACTTCAGTGTTTAGTTTGCTAATTTCTTCGTCCAATATCATGATTTTCCTCCTCAGTCATGCCCATTCTTCATCGAGTTCGCGAAGTTTCAAGTTCTCACGCCGAATGGATTCCTATAACTGTCGAATTCCTTTACTTCGGTCCTTGCATCCTATCTGAAATGCGGGGATTACGGTCTAGGGAGTTTCCTCTGTCTTCCTAGTTTCATCTTGTCTCATCAATGATAGGATCACCTTTGCACTCCTCTTTTTGCTTATGGTCCTATAGGCCCATCGAACCCTTGGTACATGCAAACTCTTATTGGTTTGTTTTATCCGGTGAACTCTATTCGTGATCTGATCTGTTTTTCTGATTGATTTGTTGTGAACAGTTGGTGGAATGCGTCGCTTTCCCTACTATCGTGGTGGATTCTAATTTTTTATTCTTAGTTGGGGAGGCAGTTGCACAACATACATTTGCATCCCTTGCCACCGGTGGACACTCAAACTGGTTTGTCCTCCAAACCGTACATGCACCCGCCTTCTACATTCACGCCAGTTCCAACTAGTTTTCTGACGTGTACTCCACCCTTGTGTAGTTGTTGCGCACAGCGGCCCTGTTTGTGCACCGTGCCACTTCCGTTCCAATATCACCTTTTCACAATGGTCTACAGATTCCTCCACATTTGTTGCACCCCCATCTGTTGGTAGTTCCCTTGCTTCGGTCGTCACGTGTCGCAATGATCTAACCATCATATTACAGTTTAGTGTTGTTACTTCATGCAATCGGTTCTTCCATCGCTCTAATATTCATCTGAATCTGACATGCAAGAATTGTCACGCTCCCATGAGATGTGCCCGTCTAGTGTCAGATTCACCCGATCTTGGTCTTGTGCCATTATCTAGTAAATGAAGTCCAGTTCATCATCACTATCCTCGTGGCGCACAGGTTCAGTGTAGCATGCTCCTTCGGCCGGATCTAGCAAAACTATTACACGTACAAACTTTTTCTCAAATATCATTTTTCTTCTCTTTAGGTTGATGACTCCATTCATTTCCGTGGCTCATTCTATCCCTAATAGTGTGGGGTAAGGGTTACTGTCATCCACAATTTTTATTACTTCAAAATCTGTTTGTGTGCTCGAGCCTTTGATGTCCACTGTGACTCCTTGTAATCTCCCCATGGGTAAGATATTTTGTTGGTTCGCCATCCATAATTGAACAGGAGACCATTGCAATGCGAGCCTGCCCATGCATTCCCATGTCTATTTAGGTAGCACATTCACATCCAAACCCAAGTCCAGGATTATCTGATCCATCTCAAAGTCGCGAATTTTTGCTATCAATCGCATTTCCTGCCTGGTGTGTAGAGCATGCTTTCCTAGCTTTCGGATCACGTGTGGTTCGACCGACCCTGTGCACCTAGTTATTAGCTCTTGTAATCCCTTAACTGCTTTATTCTCCCATAGTAGCTCCACGCATGTCTTTAAAAAGGTAGTTAGCATAGAAGGATCCATTTCTGGCTTAGTTTTATCCTTACTACTTGAAGTAGGGGCCTCTGCAAAGCTCTTCTTAGCTTCCATAAATGTCTCCTTTGCGCGTTCCAAGTCAAACTCAGGTTGCTTTGTAGGGGCCTTATGAACCCATGTATTCTCCTCAGGTTTGCTTTCCCTTATCTCCTCTTATAGTTGCACTGCTTCTAAGCACCATGTTCATGTTGGGGTCTTCTTCACGTGGTTCAGACCTCATCATTTGGATGTTTTGCATTGGAGTAGTCTGAAGCACTCCTTTCTCACATATTTGTGCAATTAGTGTGGGGCAATCTACCACTTCATGATCAAACTCATAACAGTACGGACAACATGGTCTGGTCGAGTTCATACAGTCACATCCGCAATGCCTGGGAAGCCACCACACACTATTGATGCACCTAGATCCTAACCTCGTGCCTCAGTCTGCATCCTGTAGGCAGGTGTTCGATCCATCAACAATTCATAACTCTGATAGTGTCGTTCATCGTGGTCCACTGATCTACAAAAATTGCAAAATACTTGTTGGGGGGTCTGTGTAAACTTCTGTAATAGATGATATTTGTCTGTCACGTGCTTTCCTCCCACCCGATATATTGTGCACTAGAGCGTGGGTGCCGCACTTGGTCCTACTTGCGCCTCTAGTCTCAACGGCATTGGCCCCCCCTGCCAAATAGTTCGTGAATACTGGACAATGATCCTTATCATGGCCCTGGCTTCTACATTTTATGCACCATATGTCTTCTCGCGCTTCTGGTCGGGGTGCCCTATCCTGTTTCAAACTCTGCATCTCCAAGCATAGGTTTTGTAGTTGCGCATGGATCTGTTGGACTCCCATCCCAGGATCTTGTATCGGAGTTTCATGCAACCTCATCACGATTTCCAATGCTTCTGTCTGGGTTGAAATCTTTTGCTGTGATAGTGCCATCCTCAGATGTGGTGTCAGAGATGCCACAAACCACGTGCGGTGTTGTGCATCCGTCAGCGTCATGTTAGCCTCCTGAATCATGCTCTTTAGTCTCTGATCTAGATCCCAAGGGGTTTCGCCTGGCAGCATTACAGTCTCCTTGAACCTGATGATCGACTGTGTCTCTGATTTCGGCTGGCTAAATTCCTTGTTTAATGCAATCTGGATTTCCGCTATCCTGGAATTTGGATGATCATTCGAGTGTTTGATGTACCAAGTAAATGCGCGATCCTACAGTGCACTTACCAAGTTTGCCTTCTTAATGTTATCATCCGTAACTCCGTGCGCTTCCCACACTACTCTTACTACGAATGAAAACTGATTTGGATCTTTGCTTCCTACTCCTCTGAACACAAACAACTTGATCATGCTCGCCATGTTAAACCGCTGATTTGGTGGAGGTGGTCTGGGTGAAGATGGGGGTGATGGAGGTGACGCAAGTGGTGGTGTTAGCAAAGATGATAGTTGTGGAATGTGTTGCTTTATCAAACTGGCTGCACTCCTTGGAGAAGCCCAAGTGCACTCTTCCTCACCCTCTCACGGAGGGAAAATTAAAGGACTATTTCCTAACTCTTTGATACCCTTGTATGCCCTTTTGCTCTATGTCATTCCACTCATTAATGGATTCACAAAACCCGTTTTTCACACAATAGCATCTTAATCCAAGTATTCAACGATTTGACATACTTACCTCGCGGTCCCTTGAGAAAACACCGCTCAGCGTTACTGTAGCTCACAGTTGTGTTTATCACAAAGTCAGTGATAAACCCTCCTATTATCCAATCCATCCAACAATCTACTACCTATGCGATTTTATCTTCAGATGCCTCTAGCCTGCACACCAACTCTAGAGTCCACACTATTGGTCGATCGAATTTACACCTTCCCTGACTATTGGCTAGCCTCACGATCCAATCATACTGACAAGAAGGATGCAAAGAAGATCTCTTGGATTTCTGTGTATATGTAGCGATCCAACCACCTCTTCTCGGATATCTATGGAGTTTTATTTTCCTGTACCACGAACTCGTGAAGCTTTTGATCCAAACAATCTTCAATCTCTTTCTTCGTAGGGTTCCATTGTTCCGACATCAGACATCCCTTCGGCAGATCCCGGTCCCAGAAACAGAACCATTTTTTGGCTTATTGGGGCCTAACCCAGGTTCGGAAGTGTTTTAGCTAAGAAAATCCCACACTACCAACCCTTTCGGTAACAATCCGCGGAGCGCGGACTGAAGTCTCACCCGAGGTAGTATGGCAAGGTGTTGGAACCAGGTTTCTGCACCCTAGGTATGTCTTAATGAGGTCTGGAGGATTCACGAACTAATCAACGCACTCACACTACTTTGCACCGTTGTGTGGCCTTTGCGTAGCTCAGCGACGAGGTGTTTCCTAGATTCCTTATTATTATTACGTTTATTATAGATCTGATCTAATTCTTAAGATCTTTAATCAAGCATTCAACAGTTACAACCGTCACGTGAAACCATAAATCTTAAATATATGCATAAAACCATAACATAAGCATAAACATATAGATCTACGATCAGATGCACAATAATTTAAAAACACTTATCTTTATTAATATTTTGTTCAGTACAATCCAATTCCACCCTACACACTCAGCTGTAGGGGTCCGCGCACACAACTGCAGACTCTACTAGGCCTCTGCACACTCAGTTGCAGAGCATACTCTATCTACTACCAACCGCGACTCAGACTTGCAGACTGAGAGCAATCTTGCTTTTACAAATCCATACACTTCAGATCTTATCTAGAATTACCAAAAACTGACTTCTAAACCTAAAGCCCTGCTCTATTTATACATTCCCATGGTTCACGGACCATGGGCAGGCCGAATTGCTTTCTATTATCTTACATTATTCTAGGGCAGACAACCCTCTGACTTGACTTGTTACAATTCATGCTCTGCGCATTTCGCGGAACATTTACCATACTTTTACCCAAAATTGTGGGCTTTAAGCCCCAAAACCGTTACGCGGGGGATCCGTTGCCCAACAGTACACCATGTAGGGAAAATTTTACCATAGTAAAATTGCTTTCACAATGAGAAATTACTTAATAAACCACAATTATCAAGTCATTTATAATTAAACCCATGAAGAATAATTAAATAAATCACTATTTATCTAATTATCTTCTAGGAATGATTAATTAAACCATTGTTTAATTAATATTCCTTGTCACATTTGACCTAATTATGAGAAATAAATAGATAAATAATTAATTATCTTATTTTTCTCTAGGAATAATTAATTAATCACTAATTAGTTATTATTCCTTGTCAATTTTGACTAAATACCTTAGGAATAATTAAATAAATCAATATTGGTTTATTATTCCTTAACCATATTTTTTGAGATGATAAATAAATCATTTATTTATTTATTATTTCTAAATAAAAGTTTAAATATTTTTTCCCTCCAAACCAAATATAATAAAATATTCCAAATGGTTAATTCTAGAATAGGGTTAATAATATTTTATTATTTCTCATTATTCGAGAATAACCTAATATTTTGTTATAAATAGAAGGGTTTTCCATTCATTCTTCACTTTCGACTATTCCCATTGTTTCCCTCACCTCGATGAATTTCATGATTGCCTTCAAGTGCTTTGCGAATAGGAGGCCACTCATAGTGGATCACCTACTCACCCATGGATTCTGGTACCTGTAGGTTTTAACCCTGTACAAAAATTACCTGCATACGAATTCTAATACACAACAAATAAACAATGTGAGAGCATAACATATAAAACACATATACACAAATATTTTCCCCTAGATCCCAAAACCGGGACTACCAGCTTGATTTTTCATTATGTTCCTTTCAATGTTACAATACATATTTATACATGTCGAAGCATCTAATACCATGGACTAAAAACATTCGCATCCAAAACTGTGGATTGAAAAACATGTGCGAAAAGCATGCACAAAAACATAGGTAGGTCTGCCCAACCTAATATAGGGTCCAAAAGAAAACTTTTTGGGGCGCTGCCTCAGACCCCATAGAGGGGGGCTACCTGCCCCCCCGCTGTGTAATCAATGCAATGAAGGGGGGGCTTTGCCTTGCCCCCCCTCTAACCCCTCGATTAACTACATGGGCTAGTCATGGAAAGAATATAACACAACCCAACAGTACCACTAGTACTCCAGAACAAGGAGACTTTGGTCCCACCATCATGATCCCTCCCCCCGATGTCGAGATGATGAACTCCACGATCCATACTATCGTCATCCTTTAGTTCCTTGTAGGAAAACCTTTCTGAGGTTTCTGCGCGTGCTTCTATCGATCCTCCTTTGTCAGAAACCATGGCATCAACATCAGTAGATCTTCCATCTACTAGCTCATCGTCTACCACCTCATATGATGCGTATGTGAACCTTCTTTCTTAGGATGATGCACCAGGTTCCACCACTGCATCATGTAGTCAGTCTTCCTCCTGACTACCCATCTTCTATGATGATGAGGACATCATGGAAGCCATGACTACCCCTGATTACCCTTAGGATGATATCATCCTTTGGAGGATCTCGTGCCAAGTTGGGCTGAGATACTTCAATCCATTTTTCAAGCACTCGGAACACAATGGCGCTCCACAAACTCCTCCTACTAGGGGCCATCATTCCCACCTTTGCATACCAAATCAGTCCCCACCATCACATATTGTTGGGAACAAGATCGCCCAAGGACAGTTTTGGGGCTAAAAGCCCATGTTTTGGGTCAAATTTTGTAATAAATTTGTAAAGTCTCTAGATTTTGTGGTCGCAGAGTGCGAAGGTGTCATGAATCATAAAGGGTTGTCCTCCCTTGTTTTGTAAAGTGTAAAGTTGGCTGTAAATATCTACCCATGGTCCATGAACCATGGGATTGTATAAAAAAGCTAAGTAAGTAAGCTCTAAGTAGCTTTATAAGTAAGAAGTCTTAAGCGATAAGGAGGAAGTCTTTAGATAAGTCTAAGTTTAGGGTTGTAGCATAGGTAGAGGCTCTACAGCTGAGTGCACAGAGGCCTAGGGTGGAAGTTTGTAGCTGAGTGCACAGAGGCCTAGGGTGGAATTCCGTAGATGAGTGTGCGGATCCCTGTAGCTATGTGTGCAAGGTGGATAGAGTCTGTAATCATATAAAGATATCAATAAAGAGAAGCATTCTAAAAATTATGTGTCTTTGTTTCCTGTTAATGCATCTTGCCATATTGTGTATGTATTTCATTTACAATGCTTATATGATGCACGAATGTATTTAATTATGCTGGTTAATTGAATGCAAGTAAGAATATTAGATTACACAACGCTAACTGTGATTGTTTAGTAAGATAAGTAAAACACTAAAGATAGCTTGGAAACTTGTTCAATACATCATCACAACAGTGCGAAGTACCTAAACCACAGGTTAGGGTTGTGCGAAGGTCAGTTGTACTCCTTTGCAAAGGTACTGAAGGGTAGAATAAAGGGCTAGACCGATAGAGCCCTAGAACTTAATGACCTACACGAAAGTAGGAATAAAGGGTACAAACTGACATCACAACCATCTCAAGGTGTGGAAAATTGGTTCTAGCATCCCCCCATACTGCTTTGGGTGAGACTTCAGTCCATGCTCCACGCGTTGATGCTAAAAGGGCCAATAGTGTAGGGATTTGTTTGTCTAACTAACTTTGAACCTAGGTCAAGCCCCACACAACCAACAAATGGTTTCCTTGCCAGGACCTGAATCTGCATAAGGGACGTGTGATGTTGTATCACTAGAATTCAACTAAGAAAGAGGTCAGAGATTGGTTGGATAGGAAGATCCATGAATTCGCAGAGTAGGAGAACAGAAATCTATGTCTGACAAAGGAAAAGTGGCTAGGGAGGTACCTATATATAGAGATCCATGAGATATTTTTTTGTTCCTTTCCAGTTGAGCTATACGAGTGGATCACGAAGCTAACGAATAGCTAAGGAAGGTGGAGACTTAACGGTCCTATTGTTTAGACCCCATAGTCAGTACAAAGATTGGAAGCCTCTAAGGATAAGATCACCTGCGTTGTTGATCATTGGCTTGATTGCATCATAGGAGGATTTGTGACTAAATTTGCGGTCGATACCTCAGTTAGCTACAACAAGCGGAGCGACGCTTTTTCAAATTTCCATGAGGTAAGTACTTGAAGTCTTTGAATACCTAGATTAAGATGTTATTGTGCAAAAAATGGGTTATGCAGCTACTTTGATGTTTGGAGCTATGCGAAGCGGAAAGACTCACAGGAACTGTTACACTGAAATTTGTCACCATGACTATCTGCAGTTTATATGGCTCCATCAATAGTCATAATGTCCTCCTTGTCAAGCCTCATACCTCTGCTCTTCATGTCAAACTTCAAAAAAAGAGAGAAAGTCACTTAAAAGCATGTTTATCTCTGGGTACGCAAGTTCTCTCTACCTTACCTGCGTGTACACACTCCAAACACACTGTACCTGCGTACTTGTACGCTCTGTAAGCTAAAGGTTGGGTGCGTACCCCTGTAAAGGTCAAAAGGCGCGAGTTACATCTTTAAAAAGTTACTTGTGGTCACTTCTAGAGCCTTCTAGAAGAGTGTTTGACGTGTATTGAGTGCCTCCAGATGGTTCATGCATCCCTATGATAGAGGAACTTATCCCATCAAGAGAGGAGCTACCCCATCCAAAAGAGGGAGTATCCCATTGATGTTGGAACTGAATAACTTCCTCTAGAACACTATAAATACAGGCCTTGGGCCAGAGGAGGAGGAGGTTGAAAGCTAAACATTCCAAAGGGTAGATGCTGCTGGAATTAGGACTTCCATTGTAACTTGTGAGGAGAGATTACCATCCTTTCTTGTTTCATTTGGGAGTGGGTGAGCTTGTCAAAGTAGAGGAAAACTCTTGCTGGACCCTGGGAGGAACTTGCACAACACCAAGGCTCAGGTTGTAATGGTTTCTTTTTTGTTTCCTTAATACAAATAAGTCCATTCTTCTCAATGATTTGTTGTTAATGAATTGTTTCATATACTCCTTGGTCTATATGCTGAATATGTTTTGTTTTATGAGATATTCAGGTGTTATGTAATCGTTTGATTGTTAGTGTATGCACGTTTCGAGGTGAAGGAGGAGCTCATCTGGATCGACGAGGCTAGACTACTACAACAGCATTGGACTTCAGGTAGGATCGAAAAACACTTGGTTTCTCATATGATAATGAATGTTTAGAGAAGGATTGCTCTTAATTCTCTTGTTTGTCACTAGAGAGTATTAGGCTCCTAGGGAGGTTAGTTTTGTCAGCAAAAATAACTCTTTCTGTATGACACCAATGCATGGCTCCACGTTCCTTATTGATGGGATGCTAGCTATTTCCTTTCCCATCGACATGAAAGATTCTTCTTGGCACCTGTCATTACCTTTTCTGTCTTCGGTGCGAGCATAAACCTCTTTTGCACCATTTAATCTTCCTCCTCCCTTGTTTCTACGTTTTTTTGGCTTGCCAGACTATGGTTTTGTGGCCAGTTGCGACGCTGAAGTTCTCGGTTCCATCTCTGGTTCCAAATATTTCTTGTGTTTCTACATACCACCATTTTTTGTGCTCTCGCTCTCCCCTCGGCACACGTTCGGTTAGAGGTCAGTAATTCTATCTTCCTTATATACTGTGCTATTTTCAGTACATAGAAATTTTGTTTCCAGTGCGCTGGAATTATAATCATGGCGTAGTTATGGATTGTTGTTTCGTCTCTAGTTTTGTTTTCCTATAATACAGTGCCGGTACGTTGTTTCTATTCTAGAACCGGTGTGGTTGTCATGGCTTAGTTTATGATTGGTTCATGTTTTGAATGACATTTCCTTCTTGGTATTTTATGGAAAGGAATGTCAATATTGAGGATGTCTTTTAGCCTGTTTTTCTTCTCGGTATCCTCATAATGTTCTTGGCAGTCCTTCAAAAACTGAGGAGGTATTTTGTTATTTACAAGCCATGCACAGACGTAAGGTTTAGATTCAGAGATGGATGGTGTATCGTCGAGGTATATTGTTGTTGTATTGTTTGTCAAGATCCCCCATCCTCCTAGTTTCATTCTTTGTAGTCTCGGCTCTGGTATCCTGGGTGACCTCTAGGCTTGGATCTCTCTGATCCTTCATTTTCCAGGAACTTTGTCTGACTCATAATTTTTTTCCGGGTTCGATGCCCTTTGCTATTTTCTGACCAACTTTTCCAATATTTTCTTTGGGATTGGGGTGGATGTCCTTTTTCATCCTGTCTTGTACTGGAGGATTTTTGAACTTCTAAGATCATCCATTTTTGGTCAATTTGCTAGTGCAGTGTTGTCATCCTCAATTATTACTTTCTGGCCCAGTTGTAGTCCTTATGGGCTCGTACCTACCTCGTTTTCGTGAAGATCATCCCATTGTCAACTTGGTGTATTTTCGATTCTTTGAGCCATATGTCCTTATGTTAGTTTGATCCCATCCACATTCATTTCCCCCCTCCCAGCATTTATATTATACAGGTTTTTTCACACAAGTGGTTAGTCTGTCAGCGTTTAATTTCTTGTACTAATTGGATTTGGAAATCTAATATTATCAAGTGCCCCGGCTGATATTCCATGGAGTAAGTCACATTGGATGCACATGGATGGTGGGTCTGATGTGTCGGCCACAAAGGTGTTGATTTAGGCCATGCTGATGGCTGAGCGGGCTTGGGAAAACGACACAATTTCCGGGGGGTGGCAGACAACCCTGGATGATGTGGTCGTTAAACCGTCTCTGTATGATATTGATATGGAGAAGGATTTTAGGTCTTCCTGGGGGAGAACAAGCACTATTCAGGAGGGAAAGGGTTCCCTCGAGCATTCGAACTGCTATAATAAATCCTGGAATCTTGTCAAAAGCATCGCCCCTCCTTCTGCTATCAAGTTGGACATCATTCATCTCTTTGAAAGAATAGAAAGTTTACAAAACCTTGCCTTGGTCGGTAGGTGGCACTTTCTGGAAATGAACGATTTCGAGATGAGTAAGTGGATTGCTATCCATTGGAAACCAGTGATAGGATACACTCCCATTATCTCTAATCTCATGAAGGAGTGGTATTACTTTCACTTTTTAAATGTCGCTGATGTTGAAGCTATCCTTAAAGGTCCTTGGGTTTTTAAGAGGAGTTTTCTCGCTCTTTATAGATGGTATATCGGGTATGATCCGTTGAAAAGCACTCCTTCTAATAAGCTGATTTGGGTAAAACTCCCAAATCTCCCCCTCGAAATGTGGTCCAAGGAGATTCTCGAAGAGATAGGAAACTCAGTTGGTAGATTTGTCTATGTAGATCCATGGTGTTTAGGCAAGAAAGATAAGAGAATCGCGTGGATTCTCATTGAGAAGGCCTATAGGGGGGGATATCCAGATCACATTGAGATTGCATGGCGAGGTTTGAAAATCAATCAAAGATTGGACTTTTGGGGTATCCCTTTCCAATGCACCACATGCCACAAAACAACTGGCTTCATTAAAAATTTTCCTTGACATGTAGCTCCAAAATGCAGAGTTTTTCATCGTAAGGCAAGGTCAAATTTTTCTTCTGATAGCTTATTGGTGACTGATCTGTTGGATGAGCAGCATCCTAATAATCCGGTGCCCAAATCTTCCTCTTCCCCATGGACTTTATCTGAATACTTCTCTCAGAATCCCGATGTTTGACCTGGTAGCAGGTTAAAGTTTGATCGACCTATGATGAGGAATCCCATAGCTTTTCAATGTGCGCCCATTCCAGAACCGAGAGGTAACTCTACCGTTCCTTCCCCTCCTTCCTTTCAACTTAAGGATCTCTCTTTGGAGTCTCTCCCCATTCTCATTTCATCCTCCTCGCCGGCTCTTGATAAAAACCTCTTGTCCTCTAAGAAAGGAAAAGAACTGCTTATGACTTCCACTCCTCTTAACTCCCTTGTTTTAGTTCCAGCTAATTTATGTGACAACGATTTAGACTTTCTCCTTAGCAGAAAATCTCTCGAGTTGGAGCCTCTAACCATCCATAAACCTTTGGAACATGTCTTTCCTTTCCTTAGCCCAGATTCTGCTAAGAACATTACTGTGACGAAGAAGACCAAGGGGGGCAACAAACATTTTAGGGGGAGGTCTATTGTTACAAACAACGGGGTGAGGAACCTATCTTTGGTCGATGTTCCCATTTATGATTTGTCGAAATCATAGCCTCTTAGAGCAAGCATGGCTGGAGAATCCTTAAAATAACAGTCATTATATCTATGAATATTAGAGGTCTCGGCAAAGACCTAAAATTCTTGGTGCTAAACGATATCTTCTACTCAGCTTGGCCGAAATTAAATTTAATTCAGGAAACTATGCACAGTAGACAAGCCTCCATTTCTTATTTTAGAAAAATGTTTCCAACACGGCACTTGGTGGCCTCTGAAGCTAATGGAATGTCCAGGGGGCTTGCCGCTCTTTAGGATCCCCAATGGATTTGTGCCAAAGCTTATAAGTGTTTCGCCGACATTGTGCTCTCAACTTATATCATGGGAAAGGGCTTCCCCATTAATATTTTAAACACCTATGCACCTTATAATAATAGATTCCTTTCTGGGAGAGGTTTTTTGCATCAGATATTTTTTATATCGAATCTTTAATGATTGCAGGTGACTTAAATGTTACATTAAGCCCTGATTAATTCTGGGGATGTTGCAGAAAAACGGATCCACTTCCTGACCGCATAAAGTTTGAACTTATGAACAAAAATTTTGTCGATATTATCCCATCGAAAATGAAGCCAACATGGGATAATGGTAGGGTAGAGAAGGCATATATTGCCAAAAGAATTGATTGGTTTATAGTGCATGTTGGCATTATAGATAAACTGGGTATGCCTTTTTCTTCAGTTGGGAATGCTTTTGTATCTGACCATAGGCCAATTTTTCTCAATTGGCGGGAAAAGTGATACAGGAAGGGATACCCTTTTAAATTCAATAGAACATGTTTAGAAGAACTTGCCTTTAATGCTATCATCTCCAATGCTTGGAAGGACTTATCTGCTAGAGCAATGCTTCCCCCGATATTGAATTTTAGAGACAAAATGGCGGCTGTGAGAAAGCTGATAAAAGAATGGCAAATTGACAAAAGGAGAAAAGACAGACAGGCGATTCTGGATACCCAACAGGAGCTGGATGGCATTATAAAATCCATGGATACTAACTATTGTCCCTTTAGCACGAAATTCCGGATAAGGGAGCTCGAAAGGAGAAAACACATTTTGCTGAAGCAGGAAGAAGCTACTTGGAGGCTTAAAAGCAGGGCTATATGGCTCAGAAAAGGGGACATGAACATGAAATTCTTTCATAAATTTGCAAATGCCAGATGGGAGAAAAATACCATTTGGAAGATTAGTGATGGAAATGGGGGTTTCTTCGTCTCTCAACAAGACATTTCAAGGGAAGCTGTTCGACATTTTAAGAGTCAATATTGTAGAGGGGAGGGAAGTGCTTTCCAGGACATGCTTTGGGGCATCGAATTGGTTCTTCAAATGTTATATGATGAAAAGAACGAGTCCCTGTGTCAGCTAGTTACAAAGAATGAACTGTATGGAATCTTGAAGGCCTTCAAAAAGGACAAATGCCTAGGCCCGGATGGCTGGACAATTGAATTTTTTACCCATTTCTTTGATATCATTAAACATGATCTATTGATGATGGTTGAAGCATCTCGAATGACTGGTAGCATTCACCACATTAATACATCCACTTTGATTGCTCTAATTCCTAAAAAGGTGGATGCAGATTCCTTTCATGATTTTAGACCGATCTCATTATGCAATGTTTCTTTTGAAATCATCTCAAAAATTATTGCGGAAAGAATAAAAGGAACTCTGGCTTCCTTCCTCACCAAGGACCAACATGCTTTTCTAAAAGGGCGGAACATTTTGGATGCCATGGCCAATACACAGGAATGCCTGTTCTCTATGATATCAAAAAATTTGGATGCGGCCATATTGAAAATCGACTTACAGAAAGCCTACGATTGTTTAGACTGGGGGTTTATAAGATGTTTATTGGCGAAGATTGGAATGAGGCCTAATTCCATTCGGTGGATTATGGCGTGCGTAGAAAATGTTAACTATGTGGTTTTATCAATAGAATACCTTCCCATATTTTCTTGCTGAAAGAGGGTTTCGTCAAGGATGCCCCCTCTCACCTCTCTTATTTATCCTGGCTATGAACTCTCTTAGCATCCACATTAACAAAGAAGTTTCAGAAAACAGATGTAGGCCTCTCAAGGTTTGTAGGAGCAATTTCATATCGCACAACCTCTTTGTCAATGACGTGATTTTATTTGCAATGCTCTCTAGGGCTTCGTGGATATGTTTAAATGACATCCTCGAAAGATTCCAAAGAGCCACAGGGCTCATAATTAACAAGTCAAAATCCACCCTCTTTCACAATGATTCCAACATGGATTTGGTTTTATGGATTGTGGCCTTGTTCGGCATAGAGACTAGATCGCTCAAGGATGGCCTTAAATATCTAGGATTCCAGCTCAAAGCAAAAGGCTACTCAAAGAATGATTGGCATTGGTTAATAGAAAGATATTATAAAAATATTTTGGCATGGGAATATAGGAGTCTTTCTTTGGCAGGCAGAATTATATTATCTCAAGCGGTCTTGTCGCAAATGGCTGTCTACTGGGCTCACTTGTTCTACCTCCCAGCAAGCATCATTCACAAGATGAACAAGGTTTCGGCTAATTTTATCTGGGGCAGAAAGTCAGAACAACGGAAATTTCATCTTGCCAAAATGGATAGCGTCTCTTTACCCAAGTGCCTCGGTGGATGGGGTCTTATTGATTTAAGGATCTTTGGCAAAGCGCTCCTATGTCGAATGCTATGGAGAGGTATCTATGGCGAAGGTCCTTGGAGTAAAACTGTTAAAATGAAATACTTGAGAGGTAAACATCTGGAATTTCGATACAGATCAGGGTCGATTAGGATCAAGCACGGTTCTTCTATTTGGCTTAGTCTATGGGAGATTGAGCAATACTTTTTAAAGAATATGAAATGGAGGATTTATTCTGGCAGCAAAATTCTAATTGGCATCGATCCCATTATGTGTGGTCACAGTGACTTTTTCTTTCTCGGGAATCTATTATCTTTTTTCCACAGGAGTGGTATCTTTACATGGGATAATCTCATATCTGCCTGGCATGGCTCTACCCCTTTATGGAAAGATCCAAGCGATCTTTGCTTTCCAGATAATTTGGCTGTGTCCTGGAAATCTGTCACAGATGTGCTTGATGGTTGTGGGCTTCAACGCTTCGAGATGGTGGATCATCTAATATGGTCCATGCCAAATGCTCAACTGTCGACTCAGGTTAGAGATATATACTCTGACATGATCTATTCAAATGCCTCTCCTTCACGTGAAAAGTTTCTTGTGGTCTTCTGGAAGGCAGGATGCCCCCTGAAAATTATCTTCTTTACATGTCTGGTGTTCAACAACAAGAACTTGACGTGGGATAACTTAAGGAAGAGAAGCTGGCACGATCCAACCAGATGTTCGATGTGCAAATATATTGAGGAGTCTAATTTCCACATGTTCTTCCAATGCAATTCCACTAGACAAATCTGGTATCATTTGACTTATCCTTATGGTTTTCCTCACGTTGATTTTGTTTCTAACCATGCAGCGTTCGAATGGTGGAGCAGGCAAAGAGATCCTTGGTGTTTCCTTATCTTCATTGTTTTATGGTGCGCCTGGAAATGGAGGAACTCAAAAAATTTCAAAGGCTCAAGGGAATCCCTTAATTCCATTCTACAAAACATTATCACCCTCTGGAACATGGTCTATGTAAGTAAGGGTGGATGAGAACTCCTGTTTTGTACAGGACTTCTCTCTTCCTGATTACTAATTTTGTATGCCTCAAATGGTTTATATTTCTATTTGGTTTTTTGGTCCCTACTTCTGTTGTTGCTCTCTCAATGCCTTTTGTTTGTTCTGTTCAGTAATCCAGTACTATGTATCTTGATATGGTTTTTGAGACCGTGTAATTGTCTCTTATGGATCTATGAAAAGGTATTTGCCCTCGTTGCTTCCATGGCTGCTCCACGGGCCACTTTTTGTATATTTTGATGCTTTTATATCGTCTTAATATAATACAATGATGCTTTTTCTCGCTAAAAAAAAAGAGTATTAGACCTGATTATACATTTGTAAGTAGTACAACCCTAGAGAAGCCTCGACAACCCCATGGAAAAATAATTCAATGAATCTGTAAAAAAGCAAGGAATACAACCGGTTAAAGCTAAAAAGTTAAAATTGTTAAGAATGTAGAGAAGAATAATCCTAACCTAGTAAAACATGCAACATGATTATCCAACCATTGGAAGCGCAACCCATTTTAACTCAACAAGACTAAACAAGATATGAAGAAAGAGAAGGGTCTCAATTGTTTGAAGTTCATAGAGAATAGAAAAGTTAAGATGGGTAGAGGAGCACATCAGAGCTATGCTTACAAACCCAAGTGAAAACATTGCGAAATAAACTTTAGGAAATACATTCATTACATAAAAAATGGAAACCTAACAATGTATACAGTTGATCAACCAAAAGTGCATCACAACCCTCGATTGTAAGGTTCACATATTTCCATGCTTATACCACATGAAGGCACAGGAAAGAAGGAGGAACCATAGTCGTGGCTTAACCAAATTATGCCATGAATTCAAAAGGGACCACCTCAGAAGTCCCTTTGATTGCCACACCAAAGTTAGATTGAGGTCATATATATTTATGTGGCTATAAACATTAAATCAATAATTTTATATACCACATACAAAGGATTAAACACGAATGCAACATATATATGTTTAAAGGTAATAGATAACACGTGTAAAATGGATAACGATGTTCCTCGAGTGTTTGGGTTTAACATGAAGAATACCCCCTAAATTTACAAAGATAGTAATAACATATTTTAAAAACTAAATCTTAGTATAAAATGGAATCTTAGTATAAAATGTGTAAAGGATAAGGGGTAAAATCCATGAGGTCTTTTCATAAACATAATTGTTTAGGATTCTATAAGGAGTCCAATGAGTAACAAATTTATAAAGATAGTAATAACATATTTTAAAAACTAAATCTTAGTATAAAATGGAATCTTAGTATAAAATGTGTAAAGGATAATGGGGTAAAACCCATGAGGTCTTTGGATTCTGTAACGAGTCTAATGAGTAACAAATTTACAAAGATAGTAATAACATATTTTAAAAACTAAATCTTAGCATAAAATGGAATCTTAGTATAAAATGTGTAAATGATAAGGGGGTAAAACCCATGAGGTCTTTTCATAAACATAACTGTTTAGGATTCTATAATGAGTCTAATGAGTAACTTAGTATGTCACTAGTACCTGCATAATAAAAAAGCACACTTGAAAGTGTTAGGAGTAAATAAAAATATAAATAAAGGAAAATCAAAAAACACACTAGAAATGTCAAGAGTAAATAAAAATATAAATAAAAAAATAAAGGAAATCTTTGTGTTTAAATGTTAAGGTTTGATTTGTAACTATGAATTTATAAAATAATAGTGGATAGTGATTAAAAACTATGTAAAATTATTTAAGTATAAACAACTAGGATAATTCATCAATAAGCATCTCTATATCGACCCCATATCCATGTACCGATATTGACTTTTCTTTTACTTATATTTTAAATAAAATGATGGTCACTATTGAGCCCGAAGTGAATATTCTTCATCTAATTTCAAAATAGATCGTTGAGGTGATGGGGAGTGTGAAGTGTTAATGCAGAAAGTATTTATGCCCAAATTTCCTATGCCCAAATTTTAGACACCTGTCTCAGTCAAGCAACCATGTCAGCAAGGCGAACAATAAATTTGCAAAGAGTTGAAAATCGAAAATTTAATGTTTAAATATTTACTTTTAAATATTATGTTAAACATTAACTCTTTAATATTAACATTAAACATTAATTTGTTTTTAATGATCAGTATTAACATTATGTTAAATATTTAACAGTAATTATTAATTATTAAACTACAACATTATTAACTTTTCAATAATAGATATTAACATTCCAATATTAAATGTCACTTTTTCAAAAATAAATATTACCTTTGCCTTGTTTAAACATTAAAATTTTAACATTAAAATTAGAAACATAAGCAAAAAAATAAAATAAACATGCAAATTTAAAAATTAAAATTAAAATAAAAACATTAAAATAAAAAATTAAATTTAAAAATTTAAATATATAGATATTAAACATTAAAATTAAAAATTAAAATATAAAAATAAAAATAAAAAATGAGATTAAACTACATTTACCATATAATAAAAAATTAAACATTAAATATAAACTATATATCAACCACATTGTCAATTAACTACATGTAAAATTTAAAAATGTAAAGATTAAAATTTGAATATTTAGATGTTTAACCAATTCAAATTAAAAATTAAATATGATTTCTTTTATTTATAAATTAAATATTAAAGTTTCAATGAAAAAAATTAAAAATGAAGGAAATAAACATTTGAAAATTTAGTAATTTACACATATAATAATAATTTTTTTTACACATATATCCCAAAAAAAACATTAAACTTTAATAAACTTTAACCATTCAAATTCGAAGGGAATGGATGAAAACAAAAAAAATTAAACATTTATAATACAAGATTTAAAAAAAATAAAAAAATGAAGTTTCAAAGATTAAATTAAAAAGATTAAATATAAAAAATTATAATTCTCCTGAAAAATATAAAAAATTATAATTGAAACTTCTAAAATTTAATGAAATTAAACATTGAATTAATTTTAAAGGCAATCCCTATTGATATGGATTACAAAATTCTAAGATCAAACAAGATCACAAAAGACTAAGATCAAGCAAGATGTTAAATATTTAAAATTATAAAATTCCAAAATTCAAAATTTGAAGTAGAATATTTAAAAAATAAAACATTTATAAAAAAAAATTGTCTAAGAAATTAAAAAAATAGATTCAAACGGTTAAAATATGAACATAAAAAACTAAAAATAAAAATTAAAAAAATAAACATTTAAAAAAATTTAAGATGTGAAAATAAAAAAATAAACGATCAAAGATTTAAACATTCAATATTAAACATTAAAATTGAAACAAATAAAATTCAGCGGTGTTATAAAACATTAAATTAAACATTAAATAAAAAAATTAAACATTTAAAATAAAACATTGAAACAATTGCAAAATTCCAAAATTGAATTGAAAGATTTCAATAAACGATCTCAAGAAAGTTTATTATTTCTTTTCCAAAATGGAAAAACGAAGTGGTGCTTGCAAGAAGGATCTCCTTCTACTGTGTTGGAAGATGGCCCATTTTCATTAGTGTAGGTGGAGGAAGGGAATTTGAAACTCAAACAATTGAGGTGGTAGGAAATTATATTGGAAGAGCGGTGTTTTGGAATAGCATCTTTGTGCATGTTCTTCTTCTAGTGGTTGGAATTCAGAGATTGCTAATCAGGTCGAAGATTGTTGGTCGGGCTGAGCCGCAGAGAGTTGGTTTCACTGTTCGGTGGGCTAAAAGGGTGAGGGGCAATTTCTATGCTTTTCTTTACAACTATTTTTATATAATGTATGTTGACCATTTGTATTCTTTTTTTAATACTGAAAATTCATTTTTTTTTGTTAAACACTAAACAAAGAGAGTGTGCATAAGTCTTGGGTGGGATGCTCTAACAACCCATTGTAACTTGGAATTATTGTGAGTATATTTATTTTGTTAATTACGTAAGACCATAAGTGAATGGGTTCATAGTATCCTAATGAAACTTTGATTAAGTATTTAATTATATATTAATGTCATTTAAAATAAAAAAAAAATATTGGAAATTCAACAAGGCTGATCTGCAATGAATTCTCACCCCGAGATAGTTAGACGGTTACCTCTTTCCTAGAGATAAAAAGAGGATTCTTAGGGGGGAGGGGGGTTCTACATTTTTTTTGGAGTCTAAGGACATAAAAGAAATATAGTCTATAGCATTGGTAGGACGCTGCTATGGCGAAAATTGTGAGTTGGACCTGAGCCAGTGGAGAACTCTGGTACAAATGGAGTTCAGAGGGTGATAGGTTGGACAGTAGTATTGATGCCTATTGTGTATCTCTAATAAAAATAACTCTTACATACTACTATCGGGTGGAATCTCAGGGGAGAAGAAGTGGATGTAATTTCCCTTTTTAAGGTTGGGTGGATAAGTTCATCCCTATTGGACTTCTTGGAATCCATGAGACTGTAGAGTCCTAAGATTGTCCTACCAAGACATCTTTTTTTCCTAAAGATCCTCTCTTTTTAATATATATTTACCACTTAAATAAAGCCATATCTAGTAGGTTTTGATGAAGGTATGCCTTAGTATGTTTTCTTGTTTATATTCAATTGTATACCCTACTGTTTTAAGTAAAGTTACAATTGGCTATCAAATCAATCCGTTTTCACAACTAGTCCTGCATTCCGTAGCTATCTTCATTTCTCACGAGGTTCTAGAGCTCTAGGTCAGCAGCAGACGATGCAGATGGATAGACGATGACTCCCTCATGGATACCTTCATATCCACTCAAAACTATTTGCCAAAGGAATTACAGGAGATCACAATCAAACTCCAAGTCAACCATCGGATTAATGCATAACAGAACCCGAGATCAGCTAAAACCTTATCGTTTTGCTTTCGGAATAGCAAAAGGAGGGTTTAAAGATAGGATTAAGAGATATTAGGCTTAAAATCTTCATACAATCATGCCAAGGGACCTGCTATAAAGCTAATGGCCACACTATTATTTGGGTGCACGCCAAAATGATGTGTTTATGAACAAGTCTGTGAATTATGTGTGAATGAAATTGGTTTTTGTGTGCAAGCGTTGTGTTGATTTGAAGCTTTGAACTACTATGTGGAGGGCCCCTACAAACAGTGGCAGGTTTTTTATCAAATACAATATGATTTCCTTTAATTCTTCAATTTCTTTGTTTTGTGTGACAATGCTACATAATGATCTCACCAACGAATTGTTATCTGCATAAGAAGTTTAATTTTCTTATACCTAGTTTATACTGCTATCTAATTTCTTTATACCTAGTACTGCACAGTTCTATCCTTTGCTTATTATCCAGAGTAATTTAAGTGTGTTAAAGTCACAATATAGATGTTTCTTGGGTTATTTTGTTTGAGCAGAAATTGAACAAGCGAGAGGACCACTCCTAAAACAATTGAGTTCAACAGTATTCCTTCATAGCTGATAAAATAGGTTTTTCTTTGTGCTTAAGAGAATTAGGAGCCGCAGCATAGAGATTTAAGGTCAAAAATCCCCAAAAATCTAACATAAGTAAAATCAGTCTCATATCATCCACAAACTAATTGGATAGAGATTAATTCCTACGAAACGTAATCAACATCCCTAAGAATTACAACACTAATAAAATTGACAAACACCACCCCAATCTCGATTTTAGATCTTAAGAAATACATGATGATCTAATGAATAACTTCTAAGTACATATTGTGCACCCATACTTTATCAGTCTGCGCAACCTGGTTGACAATTTATGATTGCCAATTCAAGGACATTGAATTGACCAAACATTTTGGCGTCATTCCCGGGGGAGTACAATTAGAAGTAAAAACAAAAACCATCATTAATTTAAAACATGGCATGCGTAGGGATAGAGACTCTAGGGGTATATTTGTAGGATGAGGAAGAAGTTTAATTCCCACAAATCCACTCACTGCACCACAATTTTTAGATTCCACACCACCTACTCAAACCTGAATTCCATTTGGAGGTCGACAAAGACTTCCTAAAGTATCAAGATCGGAAATTGAATCAAGAACTTCACCTACTTCTTCTACTGAAGTTGTAATTGAAGAAAATCCTACATCACCAACCATAGGAATAGTCTTTCTGTCCCCCACTGGTGAACAAATTGTGGGAGAAAAATTAGAAATCCCTAGTGGTGAAGAGGAATTGGAAACTTATTCTGAACAACCATTGGTAGAGGAACTAGAAAGATTAGAAGAACACTAACTTAGCTCTGAAGAATCTATCATGGCTAAAGAAGGGGAAGCAAAAGTACACAATGTCCATGGCAAAGAAGATATGATTGGAGGTAGAGGAAGAGGAAGAGGTAGAGGTAGAGGAGGGGGTAGAGGTAGATGAGGGGGTAGAGATAGAGGAAATAAGGATCCTTCGGTATTTCCTATTATTGATGAAGATAAAACCCTCGCAATGAAAAATATATCACCCTTGATTCTTCCTAATTTTTATGGTAAAAGAAATGAAGATTCAGAGACATTTCTCTTTTAATTTAAAGTATTATGCAGATCATATGACTATCTGCATGATGCTCAAAAGTTGAAATTGTTCCCTGCCACATTAAAAGACTCAACATAGAAATGGTTCATGAGTCTAGGAGTGCATTCCATAACAACATGGGCACAGATGAAAGAGGATTTCTTAGGCAAGTATAGATATTATTGCATGCCTAGTAACCTTAAAGATGAAGTCTTCGAAATGACACAAAAAAAGATGAGAATCTTGAAGACTTGGTAGAAAGGTTTGTTTATAATGCTAAAAGAGAAAAATGGATAATTTGGATGAAGAAACCTTAAAATATCTTTTACTCAGAGCCGTTAAAGATGAATGGATCCATCTCCTTAACCTAACTAGAAAAGGAGATATTTCCAAACTACCATTTGTAGATATTTGTGATTTATGTGTACATATCTCAAGGGGCAAAGCAAGAGTTGGAAAGAGTCCTAAGGACCCTCTCTTATCAAGAATAAACAAGTCTGTAGTTGGGACAGTTAGTAGGGTAGAAATAGGAAATATTCTTGACACCTTTAAAACATATATTTTATGGAGCCTAAGTGAACAAATAGACACCCTTAAAATAGAAACAAGAAAAATTATGAAAATGTTGCATTATCCATCTTTTGTCCCAAATGTCGAAAAAAAATGCTCTAGAGTGTCCCTTACACTCAAAAGCCATATAAACCTATGTCATATGTGCAGATAATCATGATACAAAGGAATGTCCATCCTTACTAGGTCTTAAGGTTGTATTCAATGACGAAGGAATCTCAAAACCAGTAGCCGCTCTCTACTTTATAGCCAAAATACTATGGCAAAACCCCCAACCAAATCAATCACAAGGATGTAGACCACAACAATTTGCCCGATCTTCACAAAGTAATTGGAATTCAACCTAGAAGCCTTGGGCTCTACCACAATCACAAATTTGGAATCAAGGATGGAAAAATGGAGCCTATGCTCAATATCAGAAATACTCGTCATCCTACATTCCACCACAATTATTAACCTCGTCCAATCAAATTCCTCAAGCTAATCAATTGCAACAAGTCATAGTTCATAATCAAAACCCACAACTTTCCCTATCATTTCCACAAAATCAAATCAATTACCTACTCAATCACTTCCAAATGCTAACAATAAGATACCACAACAACCAGTATACAACATGGAGGATCAGAATCCTGAAACTTATGTGATAACCATGCTAGACCTAAACAATGTCTAATTAAGTTCTGGAAGAGTATTACAAAAAAAACCCTCTTGTTTTCATTCAAAAAACAAAATTTCATCTTCAAAAACATAAGAATCAATCAGAAGAAGGGGAGACTTCTCTCCCTTAGAAAGAAAATAAACAAACAGAAGAAATTCCAATAGATGCTCTTATCATAGAACAACCTTCAATATCAGTTAAACTGCCTTTCCCAGAAAGGTTGAAAATCAATGAAGGGGTATAGAAACAAATTATCTTGCCTTATTACAATATGATGGATGAATTCAGAAATGTTTGTATTAAGATTCCTATATTTCAAGCCATAAAATAAATACCAGGTTTTGTAAAAACAATTAAGAATTAAGTACACGATGACTAGGAAGAAGAAGAAAAGATATAAAAAGAATTCAGTTAGTTGGGAAAATTGCAAACATTATGATGGGGAAGACAACGATTCAAATATTTAGACCTAAGAAGCCCCACTGTAAAAATTCACATCAATGGAACTGAAATAGAAAACACACAAATTGACCTAGGAGCATTCATAAACATAATGAGCAAACAAGTTATGGACACACTTAGGCTTCCTAACCTTCAATACACATCAACCTTATTGCAATTAGCAGATAGATCTATTATCAAACTAGATGGTGTGTTAGAATATGTTTGTGTATCTTTAGATTCTTGGGAATATCCCGTTGATTTCATGGTCTTAACACCCAAGAATAATCTATGAGGACATCTATTAATTCTAGGGAGGCCTTGGTTGGCTATAGTAGACGCTTTTACAGACTGTAGGTCAGGTGATATGTTTATCTCAGATGGAAATTATATAAAGGAATTTACATTATACCCCCTTGCAAGAAAAACAATAGATACAGAAAATGAAGAATGGATAGAAGATGGAGAAGATATACAACCTATTTTTGTCACTGAACAAGTAAAATAGGAAGATGAAATTTTGAATTTACTAGAAAATAATGGATCATCCTCACAATATGAGCATAGTTGAAATGATTATCTCACCTGTAAACAAGTATCATTGTTGTCCATGGAAAAATTTGGGAATTCCTCGATAGAAATCTTTCTAGGAAAAAACATTGAATATCAATGAAAATTTGGAAGACATGCAAAAGAAACAATTGATAGAAACTTTACAGAAACATTCTTCTGCTTTTGCATGGGAATACACTAACATGAGAGGGATTGATACTAAAATTGCATACATCATATCTAAAATGAACAAAATGCAAGACCAGTTAGATAACCTCAGCGAAGAATGAACCCAAATCTAAAAGAAATTATTAAGGAAGAATTGCCGAAATTACTAAATGTAAATTTCATCTATCGAATATCTGACAACCAGTGGGTTTCACCCCTAGTAATCGTCCCTAAAAAGAATGGAAAATGGAGAGTATGCATTGATTATAGGGATTTGAATAAAGAAACATTAAAAGACCACTTTCTATTACCTTTCATAGACTAGGTCTTAGATACTTTAGCAGAAAAAAAAACTAATTTTCCTTCTTGGATGGGTTTAGTGGATACAACCAGATCCAGGTGGCCCTTGAAGATCAGGATAAAACCACATTCACTTGTCCATGTGGAACTTATGCTTACCAGGTACTTCACTTTGGGTTATGTAATGCTCCAACAACATTCCAAAGGGTAGTCCTCGGCATTTTCTCTGACCTTATCCATGATTGTGTGCAGGTGTACATGGATTATTTCACAGTCTATGGGGATTCTTTCACTGAAGCACTAGAAAACCTTGAGAAAGCCTTAATAATATCTCAAGAAACAAACCTCTCATTAAGCCATGAAAAATGTTTCATGATTTTTAACGAGGAAATTATTTTAGGTCACCATTTTTCTGGAGATGGAATTAAGGTAGACTCATCTAAGGTGAAAGTCATTTCCAAGTTATCAGTGCCAATTTTTCAAAAGGATGTTAGAAGTTTTCTCGGTTTTACCAGATACTGTAGGAGATTTATAGAAAACTTCACAAAATTTACATCCCCACTCTTTAAATTGCTCACAAAAGATTGGGAATTCAGTTGGGATTCTAAATGTCAAGTTGTCTTTGAAACATTCAAAAAGAGAATTTCTTAAGCACCCATCTTAAAAGGACCTAACTGGAAATTTCCTTTCCATATCACAAAAGATGCTTCAGATTCATCCTTAGGAGTTTCTTTAGGACAAAAATATCTTAGTCCTTATCCCATTTATTATAATAGTAAGAATTTAATCCTTGTAGAGTTAAATTATACTATAACCGAAAAGGAGTTCTTAGTTGTAATTCATGTCGTTAATAAATTTAGACATTATATAACTGGCTATGAAACCTTTTCCCACACAAACCATTCTACCATTAGATACCTAATGAATAAACTAGTCGCTAATGGAAGAATAACTAGATGGCTCCTACTTTTGCAAGAATTCAACATAACCATTCTAGATAGACTAGGAAAATAGAACACAGTTGCCAATTTTATTTCTAGAATATAAAATGAAAACAAATATTGACCAGTAGAAGATAAATTTCCTGATGAATATCTCTTTGCAGTATCTACTAAATCACCTTGATACACAGATATTACTAACTATTTGGCCATAGGGAAAATTCCATTTCTTTTATCTCCTCGAGAAAAAATAAGAATAGTCCACAATAACACATCCTACTCATGGATAAATGAGGAATTATATAATATGGGACTAGACCTCATCATTAGAAGATGTGTTCGAGAAGATGAGCCATGTGGAGGACATTTTTCTAACAAGAGAACTGCTTACAAAATCTTGCTTTTAGGATATTATTAGCTTTCCATTTTTAGGGACACTAAGGAATATTTTAAGAGATGCGACAGTTGTCATAGAATGGGAAAACATACTCTTTCAAATGAGATTCCACTACAACCACAGGTACTTATCAAACCATTTAAAAAATGGGCACTGGATTTTGTTGGACCATTAGTCCACCTTCAAAGCAAAACAAGTATATTCTAGTATGTACTGATTATGTCAATAAATGGGTAGAAGCTAAAGCACTTGCTTTTGCTACTGAAAATACTCTAGTTTCATTTCGTTTTGAGGATATTTTTACCCGTTTTGGTGTTCCAAGAGAAGTTGTAACAGATCAAGGGGCATAGTTCACATCTAGGCTAGTGCAGAAGCTTGTGGACCAATACAAGATAAAACATCGAAAGTCAACTCCATAACATCCACAAGCCGATGGACAAATTGAGTCCGCACATAAGGTGATTGAGGCTATTCTTAGAAAGACTGTACATCTACACAGGAAATATTGGGTGGAAAAGCTTCTGGAGGCCTTATGGGCCTATAGGACTACATGGAGGAATACTATAGGACATACTCCCTATGAACTTGTTTATGGGAAGCAAGTCTTACCTCCAATAGAATTACAGATCCAGACCTATAAAATGACAATCCAGTTAGATCTAGACTTGTCAGAAGCCCAGAAGAAAAGGATGGCACAATTAAATGAGCTTGATGAAATTAAATAAGAGGCCTTCCAGAGGACCATCCTAATGCAACAATAGAGGTCAAGATGGAATGATAAGTACATTAAGGAAAGGAAGAATCATCCAGGAGACTGGGCATTGCTCTTTGATTCAAAATTCAAAAATTTTCAAGGAAAGCTCCAAACTCATTGGCTTGGACCTAATGAAGTTGAGAATGTCTTTGAAAATGGTGTAGTTAAAATCAGTACTATTAACGAAGAAAGAACTCGTCTATTAGTAAATGGACATAGGCTAAAGATTTACTAGAAACCATTAATAAGAGAGGAATTTGTCAAAATATTTCAGGATAATTCAGAACTGAAGATGCTCAAGAAGAATTCATCTTCTTTTCCACCTTAGAAATTTTCATTCAGTTTGTTCTTCAAATAAAAGAAAAAAAGAAAAAAAGAAAAAAGAACAAAAAAATATAATAAATATCGTAAATAAGTTATAATATTCCTATATATATATATATATTATATATATATATAATATATATAATATATATATATATATATATATTATATATTATATATATATATATTATATATATATATATATTAATATATTGTATAGCATGGAAAGACCAACTCGTTGGCACTTCAAAATTTCTTTTCAAAAGAAGAAAACAACAAATAAAGTTCATCTACTAAAGATTTCTTTCTCTTGAGATGCAGAAACAACAACTTTCTACAGCTTGGACAACATTCCTCAGCTTGAACAACTTTTTTCAGCTTGGACAAGTTTCCGTAGCTAAACAAAGTTCTGCAGCCTAAAAATTTTGAAGTCTACAAGAATACTTGGTGATCTAGATTAAAGGACAGTTGACAACAAGGCACCTGTAGGAGACTAATGGAAAACAAATAAGGTTAGCAATAGGAAATTGAAGGGCATGTTCTACTTTAATTTAATAATAGGGAAGGTTATATAGCATGTATGAGTAAGAAAATATAGTACTAAAGTGCAATCATTATAACCTAAGGGTAATGGCTGCCTAACAAAATATCATATGCCACAACTCTAAAAGTCATATCATGACCTTGTGCCAAATTTTCCAAATTAAATCCCAAATCATAAGTTTTAACGTGCTTAAGGGTCGAATTCATTCCCATAATCCTTTTGATAATCCATCTATTCTTCCCTATTCTTACACTCCTCTATTCTTTCACATTCATTCCATCTTTCCGCCAGCTAGAAAAACCCTACCAGTCCCATTTTCCTGTCAAGGTAGCCAATCTTCAAGGAAAAGCATCCTTCGGCATGGGGGTAATTGTTCGAACTGAGCCAGCAGGGAAGTAATTCCTAGAGGGGTACCCACAAACTAGGGAGCTACTGCAAAGAAGACAATGGTTGCAATTCATTGACAAATTCAACGGCTTCCACAAAAAGGTAACCATTACATTTGTGCGCTCATTCGATGGAATGGAGGCTGAAATTGGGGACATAAAACTAATAGTAACTGAGTCTATGATCGTTGAGGCCACTTTGTTGCCAAGACATGGAGAAAAATGGTTTAAAAGTAGAGGAATTAACAGTGAATATTGGAAGGTTTTCCTCAAGAATACGAACATGGACACCACAGTCTACAAAGAAGGTATTCCAAGCTCTGCTCTTAAATACAAATGGAGAAATGTATTACTTGTGCTTTAGAAGTTTATCACTTATGAGGGTAGGTTTGGGCAAACATATTTTTATCATGTTAGAATGATAATGCACTTCCTCAAGGATCATTAGATGAACCTCCCCTATTTCCTCTTCAATAGCCTCATGAAAATGGCTACAGATGTTTAGAAGAAAATTCAATGCATAGAAAACACCATGTATCATCATGGTTTGGTGAAAATATTGGTCAAATTTCATCTCCGAAGTATAGGAGACGATTGTGATAGCTTCCTAATAAGAAACCATTTTGAGGAAAGTTCCCCAGAAAAACGAAGTAGCAGCAAGGCCCTTAGAGGGAGAAAGAGAACCGTAGAAATGATAAAGGAATATGCACCTCAAACTTAGATAGAGGTAACAAAAGAAGAGCTACCTATAGTAAATTTTTTGCAAAGAATGAAGAAGGGAAACCCTAGAAGCAAGAAAGCTAGCCTAGGTAAAGAAGAATTCTCACAAACTAAAACCTCTCCTCTAAAAGAAAAATCAAAGAATAAGAATAGGAATATGTAGAAAACACAAATCACAGGGTTAAGCAGGAGCATGAGGTTGATCACGATTCCACAAATGACCTCAAAGACTACAAACTACATTAAACTTGAGGAAAATGATCCAAATGAAAAGGAGCCAACTAAAGAGGAGCCAATAGAGAACACTCCAAAAAAGATTGAGCCAACAGAGATTACTCCAACAAAGATTGAGTTGATAGAGGATGAGTCAATTGAAATCCTTGGGAATTCTCCAAGAGGGTCACCAGGATCACCACCATAACCTTACAACTCACCTCTAGAAAGCCCAATCCAGAGTCTAGGAATTGACCCCACACAACAGGAAATCTGTGACTACATAGAGTCACTAGAACGAAGGTGACAACAACAAAGGAAACAATACAAAGCCCCAAAGAAGGAAGCAACCAGGTTAATGAACAATCAGCCTCAAACATCTTGAAGCAAGAAATCTTTGAAATAGAAACACTGAATCAGTATCTTAAAAATGAAAATGAAGCCCTAAAGACATAGAGTGAGATACAAATTACCAAGAGTGACAATATGATCCTACATCTAAGCTTGTGGTATATGAAAAACAAGAAGCTGAAGAAAGAGAACATAATTATGCAGAGAGAGATAATCAGTTTAAAGTACAAAATTTTAATGGGGAAGCCTAGAATGCCAATCTCTGCCAAAAAGAAGAAAACAATGAAGCAAGGAGATGACAAATAAGAGATACAAGCAAAAAACAAGGAAGAAGCGTATGAGGACATACAACATCAATAGTTTGAGGGAATGTAGAGTCTAAAGATTATCCTACCAAGACATCCTTTTTGCCTAAAGATCCTCTCATTTTCATATATATTTACCACTTAAATAAATCCATATCTACCAGGTTTTGATGAAGGTATACATTAGCATTTTCTCTTGTTCATATTTAACTGTATACCTTATTGTTTTAATTAAAGTTACAATTGGCTACCAAATTAGTCTATTTCCTCAACTAGTCCACGATTCTGTAGCTGTCTTCATTGTTCGCGAGGTTCCAGAGCTCCAGGTTAGTAGCAGATGGTGCAGATGGATAGAGGATGACTCCCTCATGGATACCTTCCTATCTACTTGGAACTGTTTTCCAAAAGAAGCACAAGAGATCACAGTCAAATGCCAAGTCAACCGTCGGATTAATGCAGAATAGAACCCAACATGAGCTGAAACCTTATTGTTTTGCTTTCAAAATAGAAAAATGAGGGTTTCATGATATAAGTTTAGATAGGATTAAGAGATATTAGGCTTAAAATCCTCATACAGTTATGCCAAGAGGCCTGATATAAAGCTAATGGCCACACTATTATTTGGGTGCGCACTGAATGATGTGTTTATGAACAAGTCTGTGAATTTTGTGTGAATGAAATTGGTTTTGGTGTGAAAGAATTGTGTTGATTTGAAGCTCTCAACTACTATGTGGAGGGCCCCTACAAACAACGGTAGGATTTTAATCAAACCTAATCTAGTTTCCTTTAATTCTTTAATTGCTTTGTTTTGTGTGACAGTGCTACACAATGATGTCGCCAGTGAACTGTTATATGCATAAAAACTTTAATTTGCTTTATATATAGTTTAAACTACTATCTAATTTTCTTTATACCTGGTACTACATAGTTCTTTCCTTTTCTTATTATCCAGAGTAATTTAAATGTATTCAAGTCACAATGTAGATGTTGCTTGGGTTACTTTGTTTTAGAAGAAATTGAACAAGCGAGAGGACATCTCCTAAAACAATTGAGTTCAACAATATTCCTTCATAATTGATAAAATAGGTTTCTTTTTGCACTTAAGCGAATCAGGAGCCACAACATAGAGATTTAAGGTCAAAAATCCCAAACAATCTAAGATAAGAAAAATCACTCTCACATCATCCACAGACTAATTGGATAGATATTAATTCTTAGGAAACTTAATCAACATCCCTAAGAATTACAACACTAATATAATTGACAAAAATTGCCCCCATCTTGAGTTTATATCTTAAAAAATACATAATTACCTAATTAATAACTTCTAAGCACATATTGTGCACCTGTACTTCATCATTCTACGCACCTTGGCTCACAATTTATGATTTCCAATTCAAGGACATTGAATTGACTAAACATAGACAAATAATTGGTTTTGTTGAAGTCTGTATGTTGCTTAGTTTCATTCTGTTAGAAATTATTGAGTTATATTCTCAATTCATTTTTTTCCTCTGTTGAATGTTCAATATGATGTTATAAAAGAATTATGTATTTTTATTACTGAAAAAGTAGTGGTAGAGCTAATAAGAGAAGTATGTAACTGTTACTGACTGGCTGAAAGATTTTATAATGAAGAGTTGTTTGTTTCTTTTTATCATTTTCCATGAACCCAAGGCTAGGTTTAGAGTAATGGTTGGTCAAGGTAAAAAGCAAATGAATCGAGTCTGTGTTGGACTATAGCCAGACAACCCAGTTAGGGAGAAATAAAATTCGGGAGGGTTCCAGGTGAGGAGATATGAAGTGTTCTAACCCTTAAGACACTTAACATAAAGAAAATAGATAAAATTTAAAATCGTATTCTGTTTGGAACCGTAGGAAAGAAGAGTTTAACAAACGAAAACTGGAAGAGGGATAAGCTTGCTATTTAGAGGAACTGAGGAGGTTGAGTTTTAGCCACCAAAAATAATCAACTTCTTGACCTGTTCCCCCTCTATCGGTTATTAAGTAAGTTAATAGGTAAAGATGAAGAACATGAGCCATTCAGATTTAGGTTCATATTAATACTATGTTATGTATTTTCCATAAAATAAAATAAAAATTAAATATTGATAGTGCATTAGTTAAACTGTAAACCAAGAACAACAAATTCACATAATTATCATTGAATTGGAAAAATTTTGGTGTGAAATCTATTTCTTCATTGAAATAATAACCGTGAAAATGGGCACAAAATATTTTCATCAAGAAACTTGATAAACCAAAACTGTTTATCCAAAATTAAATAGGAGGACATGATACATTTTATCCACGGTTTAAAATTACTAACGGAAGCCACATCAATCTCTGTTTAAACTTATAAGAAATTAGGAATCCCATAACTATAGTGGGTTGTAATATAACCAGAACCTGACATGAATAAACAATAGGAAACCCCAACACCTCCACCAAAGGATATGGTTTCAAAATCTCATACATAAATTACTCGCATCTGACCACTTTTGATGCCTACGAAGGGCATAGAAAAGGGGCTCAATTCTCTTCCATAATTTCAAAGCGGGTAAAGGGGAAAACATAGTGTTTAAGAATGATACTTGGAAAACCCTACGAAGTCACTATGTAAATCCTAAATAGTCAGCAGAGTAGGGAAGTACCAAAGGTGGTGGGGACAGCCTGAGAATTACATGCAAGAATGCACAGTAAGCACCACAAGAATTCTTGGTGGAAATAAAAAGGAAATGAAGGATTAATAATCACTATAAAACAACTTACCAAACGTAGGCAATGGGATTGGATAGACACACCTTAAAATGATCAAACCCTTGTTTTAATTGCAAAGGAAATGAAATTTGAATAAGGCTCGACGTGAGGCCAAACCTGTAGGAGAGCGGTTTAAACCCATTCAAAAATATCACCATCAAGAGTAGAACTTAACACGAAATAAAAGAAAGACCATACTTGAACTATCACTACCTATGTGACGGCCTGAAATACATGTAACCACCAAACATGAATCTCTAGTACGAGGTTTGTAGAGCTCGGCCGCGAGGGTGTTCGGGTGCAAATGAGCAGGATGAGTGACAACATAGGTAGGGTTCAGTTACCCTAAGCTCCCAAGAAAAAATCACCATAATCCATCTACAACTAAGACTACCCCGATTGTAATCTCATCAACCAACATCTGTGCGTGGTTGTTAGGCCCCTATACTACTAGTGTAACCCCTTATTGTTATTAGTACAATCCACTTATTATATTGATGTACCCACGTAGTGCCCATATTGTTACTATTGTGCCCCATAGAAGCCCACTATTGTTATTATTGTGTCCTTACATATTATTGTTATGTCGGACTCTGATTATGTTATGACCTATTTGGAGTAGCAAAACCCTAGAATCCAAAGGCTCGATACAAATGTTATGAAACCAGCTCAGAAAAAGTAAAGATAGATCAACACATTAAATTCAAGCTCTTGAGTGGACCAACCTCCTTTACATTACATAAATGAACAATTCTTGGATGATACAAATGAAAAGACCTCCTTTCTATATATAGGAGTCTAAGGGGTCATAACATAATTAGAGCTAACATAACAATAATAATGTAAGGACACAATAATAATAATAGTGGGATTCTATGGGGCACAATAGTAAAAATATGGGCACTACGTTGGTACATCAATATAATAAGGGGTCTAAGAAGCTAAAAAAAAAACCCATTTGAGAAGAAATCACGTTGAATCTCGGGTCTCAATTTCAGAGTTGTTAGCATTATATTTGCGGGATATGATCTGAGGAAGTTGGTCTTCTTGCAGACTCCTGAATTTCATTCCAAATAGGTGACCTGGGGAAAATCGTCATAACTTTCTCTCTGAGCATCTGATTGAAAATTCGTAAGAAGGTACAAAAATAGGATAGACTGTAGTTCCTTGTATATATTTTTTAGAGCCAAAGGTCGAAACAGGGACTCGTGGCACATCGTACAATTTCACTCTACTGAACTAGTCTATAATCAGGTCACTGTGGGATATTTTGCATAACTCTTCCTTGGAGAATCCAATTTGGATTAGACTGGGGGCATTGGAAAGAGAACACATAGGGATACTACAGATCGCAATTTCAGAACTTAAAAATCTGAAAGTATAACAGTCATTTCACGATCGAGCTCCTAAAATCAAGTAAAAGCAAGATGAGGAAGTTTGATGGCAAGGATCCAGTAAATTGGATACTTCAGATGGAGCAATATTTTGATCTACATGGTGTACCACTATTACAAAAGGTATTTATTG
>APFE031682539.1:6411-27872 GCA_000404065.3 Pinus taeda | reverse complement strand
ATCCAAGAATTGTTCATTTATGTAATGTAAAGGAGGTTGCCCCCTCGAAGAGGCTGAATTTTAAGGCGTTGATCTATCTTTTCTATCTTTTTCTTGAGCTGGTTTCATAATAGTGGTAAGTGGATCTAGAAAGTTCTGCAAAGGGGCTCCAACATCTATTGAGTAACCAGTTAAGGGGGTTGAGCTCTGGTGCATTAGATAGCTCACATGGGTTGGGTAGAGCCCAAGGTGCTTGACCTTAGTACTATATTAAACTTATAATTTATTTTGAATCATAATCAAAACCCTTTTGAAAGGACTTGGGTCTTGTCTCATGGAAAATCACATACATTGCCTATGTTTCAATATTTATTATATATATATATATCTTATGATGTCGTTCATAATACAATATTATTGTGAGGTGCTTAGCATGTGGCAACTTTTGTAAACTCAAGATGGTTTGGGTAGAGCCCGATGTGCCCAATCTTATTACTATAGTAAGCTTAGAATTTCCAAACACCGATTTATATACAAAACTATCCTTTCAGCTTTGAATTCTTTCATGGACCAGTTAATTTGAAAATGGAAACAATATTTTCCTTTCATTAGCACCGGGAATAAAATATAATTAACATTTTAATTAAATATTGTTTCTAATTTTAATAAATTCAATAAATATTGATGTGAGCATGACACTTTGGCTTACGTTGTTGGAAGAGATGAATTTTTCCTTTTTGGTCACGCTTAGACTATTTGTCTCACACATACGTTTGAGAGGAAAGTTTGTCTTATCTTTTTTTCATCCTTCTTTTTGAAGTTAAGTTAAATGTTTTATTTTAATGTTTAATTTTAACAATGTCATATGCATAATAACTTAAGTGTTTAAATGCTTTTTATAAATTAATAACTATTCATCTTTACAAACCATCTATTTTTTATAATCATACTAATAAATATTTAAATCAAAATTATAAAAACCTTTTTCTAAAATAATATCTCTCAACCCATTAAACTCATTATAGAATTTCCCTGATCAATGGTGAAACCCATATATCTTAGATTTCTCTAAGTTTTTCCAAATTCATACCTACCAATTAGCTTCAAAATAAAATGGATGACATTTGATATTAGCATCTTGGAACATACATGCTCCAGGTGGATATTGGTGGCCACTCGCCTATTCCACTTGGACCCCCACTATTGTTTCTTTTTAGTTTCCTTAATTGTAACACAACTTACTATTTTTGGCAATTTTTCAGGGCTTAAACTTGTAGAGCCGTTTTTAGGAATTAAAAGAAATTTTTAAGGAAAAGAGAGAGATTGGAAAATACCCAAATATACTCATTGGTTTTCTTTTTACCCCCTCTTTTAACTCCTTGAAACGAGGTATTATGATAGCCAAACGAAGATCATATGCCAAAGTTACGACCTCGGGAAGTCAATGTACCAATTTACCCAAATAGGGCCCACAATTTTGGTACTTCATCTCCTAGGGCTAGGCTTTTAGATGTTTACGGTCTAAAATTATTTCTAAATAATAAATAGGAATTTGAGCCTCATTGTAACACAGTTCAAAGACATGTAGCCGCCACATATCTCCTCAAAGATAAGCTACCATAGTCTGAGCTAGTTTATTTTTATTTCTACATGTAAGCATATTTTAGTTCTTTGATATTAATGAAATGAAGTTTTATTTTTGTTGCATCTTTGTTTATATGGGTATTTTGTTTTTTTTGCGTTCCTACATAAGTTCAAATCAGTGGTATCAGAGCGTTCAACTCTTTCTCTATTTTCCTTTGCATGTCCCCAACGAGGTCAAGGTATAAGGAGTTAGTGCTCGATCTGGTTGAACCTTTACAAAACCAACCTCAAAAAACCTGAATAATTCCCATGCTGGAAGAAAATAAAGACAAGAGGGTTGGAGATCATTTCAAAATATTGCTTGAGGAAGCCCTCGAGCAACAGAGGAATGCAATGATGGATAAATTTTCCTAGATCCTTCGATGACTACCCACATGCGACACATCTTCATCCAGCAGCCACTCTATAAGTGCCACTCCTTTTAAGGTACAAGTTAACTTTGATATTCCCATATTGAAGGGCCTGATAGATGCAGACAACATAGATAAATGGTTAAATGTTTTGGAAGGATATTTTTCAGTTCACGACTTTTCCAATCGGGAAAATATTACCTTTTCACTTCTCAAAATCGCCCCATATGTTAAGGATTGGTGGGAAACCTACTGTGAACAAAAGGACAGGAGGGAATCCTCACAACTTTTAGCTGCACCCACTTGGAATTATTTCTGAGATGTCATCAAGGAATGATACTACCCTGTTGGGAGATATGAAGATAAATACATAAATTGGACCATGTTGCAATAGGGAAGGGACCAAGATGTGTCGTAGTTTACAAATGTTTTCCATACCCTTCACATGAATTTGGGTATTAAGGATTCTGAGAAGCCTTTGGTACTCAAATACTGCAGCTTTCTACACAAGTACATCTAGGATGAGATGGATTTCTTAGACATCTTCTCGCTCGGCATGATCTACCGATATGTTGTCATGATTGAGTATAATTTTAAACATAAGAAGAGAGGCTTTGGATCTATGAATCGGAAGCAAGGAAAAGGCTCCCCCAAACCACAGAGAAAAGGACAAAAACAAGGTGGGGTGACCCAGGACAACCCACCTAAGCTGCAAGAAAAGAAAAATAGCACGAAGATAAAGAAGGACATGGGAAAATGGTGTGAGTTGCATAAGAGCTCCACTCGTAACACAAGTGAGTGTCAGGCCAAGCAGTCACTGAAGGCTGAGATAAAGGCTTTCGAATCAAACATATGTTCTTACTCTTAGTCGGAACCTGGAAAGGGGAACAGAAAAGGCAATAAGATCATTACTTCGGAGTGCAGTGCTATCATGGCCACCATTAAGATCTAGAAGAATGAGCTTGAAGATCTAGAGTAGGGGGATGCCTCTTCCACTCACAAATAAGGGTGAAGGGTTCTCTAATGCAATTCATTGTTGGCATCGGGAGCCAAAAGAACCTCATTTTACTAGAGGTCATGAAGTAGTTGGGCCTATCAACTATAAAACATCCGCAGTAGTACACCATTGGGTGGCTTCACCAATGATGAGATCTCTGTGTCAACTAGTAGCGCTACCTTCCCTACAACATCAAGACCTTCATGGACGAGGCACTATGTGATGTTGCTACGTTTGAATTTTTTGATGTATTATTAGGACATCCATACTTGTGGAAGTGACATTTTGTATATGAGTCTAGGCCTCGCTCTGTGATTATTACTTTAAGTGATAAGTTGTACAGGATACTAGAGGTAGCCCCACTTGCCGCCATCTCTTTGATCATAGTAAAGTAATGCAGTAAGATCATTTCCCGGACCATGATTTTTTTTCCTTATGATTCACCCTAAGGGCAAGAAGAAGGTTGTGGCCATGACTTCCAGAAAATGCTCCTTCGCATAGCAGTAACAAATGTGCAAGGTTGTGGAGGTGTACAGGGGAATTTTCACCTCACTGACAGGGGTACCTCTACATTTTCAAGTCAAGCACTCCATTGGTCTGACCCTAGGCACACCACTACCCAATGGACCGATCTATAGACACTATCTTCTAGAGAACGATGAGATCAAGAGGCAGATTTAGGAGTTTTTGCAGAATATGAACATTAGGCCAAGCTCATCACCTTATGGAAGCCCAATTGTATTGTTACATAAGAAGGATGGGACTTGGAGACTCTTTATTGACTAGTAGGTGCTGAAGAAGATTATTGTCTGGAATAGGTACCCAATCCCACATATTGATGACCTTCTGAACCAGCTCAAGGGGGCCAAATATTTCACAAGATTAAATTGAAGTCCAATTATCACAAGGTGCCTATCAAACCCTCAAATGTGTGGGAGACTTCCTTCAAATTCAAGGAGGGCCTTTTAGAATGTTTGGCCATGCCTTTCGGGTTGATGAATGCCCCCACAACCTTCATGAGATTGATTGAAAAAATCTTGTGACCCTTCACCAATGCATTCTTGGCGGTGCATTTAGATGACATCTTGATCTTCATCCAGAATTGGGAAGAGCACCTCCACCATATTCAACAGGTCCTTCAAACCCTACAACAACAAAAGTTGTGTGTTAATTTGGAGGAGTGAACTTTTTGAATGACCCAAGTTCAATATCTAGGGTACATCATTGATGAGCAGGGTGTGCATGTGGACCCAACCGAGATACAATTCATTCAAGATTAGCCAGCCCCACCCACTCTAACATCATTCCGTATCTTTCTGGGTCTTTCCAATTTCTATCTCAGGTTTTTGTCAGGGTTAACTCATATCACTTTATCTTTAAGTGAATTCATCAAGGGTGAAGCGAAAGAAAAGTTATTTGGTCCAAATCCTAACAGAAGGCATTTGTCGAGTTGAAACATCACCTCTACTTTGCACCAGTTTTCACATTACCAAACTCGGAACAACCATTTGAGATCAATATAGATGCCTTCAACTATGCTATTCATGCAGTTCTTACTCAGCAGGGGTATCCAGTGGCAAATCATAGTGAGAGACTTTCAGACACAGTCCAAAAGTATCCCTCCTATGACAAAGAGATGTATTCCATTGTGCAGGATTTCCAACAATGGAAGAATTACATTATGGGGAAGGAAATGATCATCCACATAGACCACTAACTTGTGCAGTTCATATAGACACAAGGAAAGTTGTAGAACAATCTCCATCAGAAATTGTCCACATACCTACAACAATTCCATTTGAACATTAAGTAAAATAAGGGTAACACAAACAATGTTGTAGACTACCTGAACTAACCAAATTTCATGGTGCTACCATAGTGTTTGACTCTTGTGGGCACGAGACTACGGGGTGGCTGCATCATTGCAAGAGTGATCCAAAATTCAGGAGCACATGCCAGACACTCCTAGAAAGTAAGGAAGTTCTAGATTTTCACCTCCAGGATATATTTTTACGCTACCTAGGACACATATATGTTCCTTCAAGCGAGTGTTCTAGGATGATTTCGGAGGCACATTATAGTCAGGTTGCTAGACATTTTGGGGTAGAGAAGACAATGGCAGTGTTGCAGCAGTATTTTTATTGGCCAATCCTTTAACAGAATTTTGGGAATTACATTAGATGATGCACTCCTATACCATTTCCAAATCGATCATCAAGAAGAAAGGCCTATATAATCCTCTACCTACTCCTAGTTCACCTTGGGAATCCATCTCCATAGATTGCATGTCAGGACTTCCTTCTACTAAGCATGGAAATGACTATGTTTTCATGGTCATTGACAGATTCTCTGAGACGGCCATTAAGGCAGCCTAAAAGAAGAGTATCACAACATAAACCATTGCTAAGATATTCTTTAAATGATTGTGGGTACATTTTGGGATCCCACAGTCAATTATATCAAATCGGTATAATAGGTTCCTAAGTACATTTTGGTCAAGTCTTTGGTTGATGTTGGATACAAAGCTCACTAAGTCCATGACTTTCCACCTGGAATTGATGGCCAAACAGAGGTTGTCAACAGGATGGTCATACACATTCTTCGTATGTACAACTCGAAGCATCCATGCACATGGGATGAAAGCCTCCCCTGTGTCCAACACAACTACAACAAATCTCTCCATGCTCAATTGGCCACAACCCCTTTCAGGTGGGGTTGGGATTCCAGGCACTATGTGCCATTAATGTGGCCATAAAATTTGTAGCTACTCAAGTCTGAAGCTGATAGGGCTAACAACTTCATTGAGCACATTTAGTACATCCTCCAGCAAGTCCATGTCAGATTGGATAGAGCTAATGCTTAGTATAAGTAGCATCATGATCATCATCAAGTGTCACATGAGTTCCAAGTGGGTGACAAAGTTTGGTTACATTTGCAGAAGGGGTGCCTTGTTCGACCCCACTGCAACCTTCGCCCACTCCAATATAGGGCTTACACCATCACTAAGGTTGTAGGGGAAAATTATTTTTAGCTTAACATTACACCATTCCTTGGCATACACCTAGTGTTCAATGTGGACTACCTTCAACCATACTTTACATCATTACTGGACACATCAGCCATTGTAAAACAACTCACACAAATAGATTTAAACCCATACTACATGGAACCAACCACAACTGATCGAATCATGGACACCGAGATCAAGAATACTCGCCAATGGAAGATCCAATTGTATCAATTTTTCAAAGATGACCACCTCCTGCACCAAGGCAACTAGCTCACTAGGGACCAAGTTTAGCATAAGTTTCCCCATCTCATGAATCCACTAAATGCAATGGAGACCATTGCTTCATAAGGGGGGAGGACAGATCCAAGTGGATATTAGTGGCCGCCCACCTATTCCAATTGGACCCCCATAGTTGTTTATTTTCAGTTTCCATAATTGTAGCACAACATACTATTTTTGGCAGTTTTTTGGGCCCTAAACTTCCAGAGCCATTTTGAGGGACTAAAATATGTTTTTAGGGAAAACGGAGAGATCGAAACAGTCCCAATTTGACTTACAAGTCTGTTTTTGGCCTCCTCTTCGAGATATTTGAAACAAGGTATTCTGATAACAAAATGGAGATTGTATGCCAAAGTTACCACCCCCAGAAGTTGATTTACCAATTTACCCAAATAGAGCCCACATTTTTGGCACTTCATCTCCTAGGGTTAGTTTTTTGGATGTTTAGGGTCTTACATTGTTTCTCAATAATAAATATGCCTTTGAGCCTCATTGTAACACAATTTAGAGACATGTAGCTGCCACATCTCTTCTCAGAGATAAGCTACGATCACCCAAGCTAGTTTATTTTTATTTCTGTATTTAATCATATTTCAGTTCTTCAATATTAATGAAATGGATTTTTTTTTTTTGGCTGCATCTCTTTGTAAATTGGTATTTTTGTATTTTGTTTCATTCCAACATATGTCTGGATTAATAAATGCTACACGACTTTTAATTTACGATTTTTAATGCTTCGTGTTTAGTGTTTAATGTGTAGTTGTTATTTTGATATTTAGTTGATAATGAACTTGCTTTTTAATGTTTAAAGTTTTTAACTTTAATATTTAGTTGGTAATTCATGTTAGTTGATATTTATATTTAACATTTTAATATTTTCGTATTTATATTTTGATATTTAAATATGTTAACCTTATGATGTCTTTTTATTTTGATATTTGATTGTATATGTGAATTATTTTTCCAACCTTTTTCTTTGCAGAACTCATTTGATATCAATAGTGTGGACTTTTATGTAATATGTTCAATATTAATGTGTAAATTTCTTTGATAGCACCATTCCAAAATCTACATAGGTGTCACAATGGCTTGGATGGGTGTATAATGTCCTGATATATGCGATGTGTATGCTTTCATTATAGCATAGTCTACACTTTTGAAAACTTGTTGAAAAGGTTGGTTGCCCCATCTTTCCATTATATATATATCTTGAAATGAAAAAAGAAAAAGTATATATATATGGGATGGCATATCAAATACGAAATCTTTACAAATTTGAAATTTTAAAATATTTAAAATTGGTAAAGACATGTATTGAGAAAATTATGATATGAATTGACAAATGGCATATTAAGTTGTCATATGAATTGAGAAATAGATGACTTAATTTTCCTTAAGTTTACAATCTATTTGGTTCATATTTCTATAAAGATTGATTTCTTGTTATATTAGCTAGCGTTTATTATTCCGTTTCCTTTAAAATATTTATGAACGAAGAATGTTTTGTTGTGAAAATAAGTTATGATGTGGTCGGTTTTCACATGAGAGTAACTACATTGGAGGTTTTCTATATGTCATCTTTTCGAAAATGTTGATATATTGTTTTTAGATGTTTCAATGTTGAATATTGTTTTCATTTTGTTGACAACATTTTTATTTTTCTATGCCATAAAAACATGTAGTGTCTTCTTCGCTTTCAGCAAAGTTCTTCGTGTAAGCATGGATGCGGCTATTTGGGAGTTTTTACCATTTGAAATTATTATGCTTGTTTTTCATTGGCTTCCTTTGTCTGTGTTGATGAGATTTGAGCTAGTTTGCAAGCAACAGTGCCTTTTATTGGAAGAACTCATCTTTTCTTGTTGGTTTTGATCCTTTTGGTATCAAAGTGTTTGGCTTTATTTCTTGACAGTTCAACAGGGCCTGGTTTTCTGTTGGGTCTTACCTTAGTGATAAGGCAGTAATATCTTCCATGCTTTTCCCTTTTCTTGAATCTAGATTTAAAATTGATAGCATTGCTGGATCGATGATTCTAATCAACTCACCCCCTGATTCTTTGGGTTTTAAAAGTTCTTATTGTGAACCCTTTTACAAAGACATTTAGAAAGATTTCTTTTCTTCATCTTGGCGAGCAAGGATTCTTATCTATTTTGAAAAAATATAACCCTCGAAAATATGTTTGGGTTGTTTTCAAACAAGTGTCCTATGAGATGGATCCACATCTTTACACTGTAGCAATGATGACATGGTTTGGCAGAGAAATATACTTCCTTATGGTGGCATGCCATCGTTGAAGGAGGCAATATTTTATAAAGGATTTTTTTTTTGGTTGTATTTGGACAAATGTTATGATGATTATCCTACATATGGGTACACAATATATTGGTTGGATCTACAAATGAATAGTCAGGGTTTTACATTTGTGCCTATTTCAAACATATGGTGTATGGAAATAGGGCACTATAGGAACAAACTTTTTTGTTTTGTGAATAATGGTGCAATGCCTATTTGTTCATTAGAAGAAATTGATAATTTTGAAATTGGCCAAGCTTCAAATGAACAAACTGTTGAATATTTTGAATATGATTAGGGGTTCAACTAGACATTGCTTGAAGAGATACTCGTGCATATAAAAAATAAATTCTTGAGGTACCTTCCTTTTCGTGTTGTGTAGGGAAAAATCCTTCTTTTGGATTCCATGGAAGTGAAATTTAAGCTATATGATTTGATTTGTGGGGTTTGCACAAAATAAATTGTTGATGGTGTCACCATGTTGTAAACATTAGGGTTCCATGTTCATGCTATCAATTGTTTCAATGAGTAGATTGAAAATGGGAATGTATTCTCGCTTCTTCCAAATGTTGATTCTATTCTAGACATACCACCAGTAACCATGGGTTTCATTATATAGTGTTTGAGCATTGGAAATGTTTATTATTACATGTTGTTGGAAATGTACACTTTGTCCAATATTTTCAAATTTGAATTTGAAATCATTGTGTTTTGAATTGTGATGTTTCACGTAACACATATTTATGTTGACATTGAATTTTTGTTTCACAGATCAATATTTGTTTGTATGTTCCTTGTCATGTTATAGAATCTCTCTCAAAGTTGTTTTTAGAAAAATACATTTTTTGGCAGTAGTTGTTTCGAAAGAAAAATTTGCAATTTTGTTTCCCAAATTTTTAATATATCATTTCTTTTTTTCCATTTCTTGGATAGTTTGTTGGTTGTTTTTTCTTTTGTTTAGGAAGTGTTCGTTTTATTTACACATTTCTTTTTTGAAAATATTGTGGGTTCGTTATGTTGTGAATATGGTTTGTTTACCGTCGTTGGGTTTATGAAAAATAAATTGAGAAAACAAAGTTTAAGATGGTTGTATAAATTTCGAGCGAAGAAACGAGCAAGCATGTAGGTAAAAGAGTTCTCTCACCTTCCTCTCATGAGAGAAAAAATGAATAGTAGAGGCAGTGGTATCAACAGAAGAAGGAAGCTATAAATGCTCATAGAAGGGCTATTTACCAACAAAGGAAAAAATCTTCAGCAACTCATGGATATGTTGGGGTTGACATTCCTGAGTACCATAATAGCATAATTGTGTCTAGAACAATAATTTGTTGTAATTTTTGTTTCATTCATGTTGATTGTGGGAAATTTTTTCTCTTTATGTATATATTTTTTTAATTGACTTCCTTCTACACCTTCCTATTCTCTAAGAGAGTGGCCAACCAATGAACAATGAAGCATCCTCAAAACACAGTCGAAGAAATTCATCATTACGAGAAGAGTTTTCATCTACAAATGAACAATTTTTGGCCTCGAGTTTGTTTGTTGATAGCGATATGGTTCCTCACATTTTCGACAATTTGGAGAAATCTACTGGAAATGCTCATTTTAGTGTTCCTAATAGAAGTTATTTAGTCAACTTTTTTAGTCCACCTAAATATTTTCATACTATCTCTGTTGAGGAAGTATAGGTAGTGGATTTTTTTTTTTTTTAAATTCTCACTTCGTGTTGGTAAAAAAACATTTGTTGTCGAGCGATTTTCTTTTCTCCTAATTTTTTTCTTAATTTTTGGTAATGGATTTTCCTATTTGTTTGTATTTAGTGGTGAGGCAGTGAGCATCGTCTGGCATATTTGAACCTTGTGGGTTGGGCTATCAAATAAGAGAAAATGGAGAGTTTGGTGCTTTTAAAGTTGGTGAGTCTGGAAGCTTTGGTGTTCTCTGGTAGCAAGAATGTTTTGAAATATTCAGGTTAGGGCATGTTTCGTTACAAAATTATTTTCCACTTCTCTAATAATTTCACCTTTCTTATGTTGTTTCAGTGGTTTTCCTTTGCAAAATCCACATTCAAATAAGTGGGAATCATGGGAAATCTTGAAATAATGGGCGGGTTGCTATAATGGAAGGTGGTTGAAATGAAGGACTTGAACAACTGCCTGGGTATGATCTGTTTGCTGATAGTAGTATGCTTGCTAGGATGGTTGATAATCTGAAACAATATGTTGGGGCTGTTGGGCCTAGTGTCCCTCTATGTAACTCTACTACTAATGTTTTTCACCATAGAGAAAGTCTCCAAGCTTCTCCGTTGAGGAAAGTGCAAGTTCTTTCTCTACTTTCTTACATTTTGAATATTTCAATAGAATTTGGTTTGTTCTATTTAATTATTATTTTATGATGTTTAATAACAATGTTGAATTCAATATTTGACGAAAACCATATTGGTAGGAAGCGCAGTCTTTGTCAGTTCCTCAACTTGTGGTTGGAGAATGTAGTAACAATCGAAATCTATATTCTCTCTATTTTCAAATGGTTTCTTAGTTAGAGAAATTGTTTTTTCATTGTTAACATTCTTTGTTTTTACATAATGGTTTTTACTTTTTGGTTTGTAAAATGAACATGTTTTTAATGAACTAAGGGGAATGGATGTTTTTCATTCCATAGGAAAACATGATGTTTCCCATCTTGCAACCACCTGGGTTGTTTCTAGTCATCAGCATGTTCGAATGCCTTTTGGTAGGGGGAACAAAGCTCGTTGTTTTCATTTTAGAAGTGACATGCTTGAAGCACATAGAAAATTTCGTTCCAAGATTGATGACCTATCGATTGTGAAAATGTGCCAAGTGTGTAATGAATGTTATCTAGGCATACAAGTTCTAAGATGGCATGAAGGGCCCATTTGTGAAAGGTGTAATAGGGAGAAAGGCTCACATAATTTTTCTCATTTTAACAACATGGATCCAGGTGAGAATCCAAAATTTCTAAGAGTTTTGACACAAGTGGAAGGAATGCTTATGCAAGGGTGAATCCAATACTGCAAGTGTCACATGCTCATGCTGGTCAGTATGAATATAGTTGTCATACAATAAGTTTTCCACAAGATATATCTACAACTGCAAAGAAACTTCCTTGGCATGTTGAACAACTTGATTATATTATTGTGAGAAGACATGGTGTTGAATCAAGATGTTATGGTTGCTATGTTAAGAGAAAACGTGTGATGGATGTGTTGCTTTAAAAAATCCAAATGGATAAAATTACAGGGATGTTGAAATTAATACGAATTCAACTGAAATTCTCACAGAAAGGCTTACTCATGTGTCAAACATGCTACAACATGTCAATAGAAATCTAGATGAAACAGGTAGGGTTGAGGAGGAAATTGAAAGAGAGGGTGATAATTCCTTGTGGTGCCATCCACTGTCATTTCTATCATGCTTGCCTGATGATTGTAGGGAGGTTGATTGAATAAGAATATTTATTGAAAATGCAGAAGCTATAGACACAAAAGGCTTTAGAATGACTAGATATTGGTATGTGTCCTGTTAATGAATATAATACAGAAGGGTTACTAGACATGGAATTCCTAACTTTGTTTTCGATTAGAGATGTTTATTGGTTGCATCCACATTTTTGCAACATTGAAATTTATGAATATGGTTTGCAACTACTTAAATATTATGATCAAATATTTGGAATCCATCATAGATTTCAGTACTTTCTTTTGAATATGGTTATGCGACATCATAGTTAGGGAATGAAAAATCATTTTTAAAGAAGGGTTTACATGAAAATGCACCTTCTACTATTGAAAAATTATGTTAATAACTTCATGATTTTCCAAACAATAAATTGGTTGAAAAATTGATTCATTTTGGTTCGCCCCTTAGGGGTAAGAGGGCACATTGGATAAAGTATCAGTCTGATCTGACTCTCATGATCACCTAGTTGGGTCTCCCTACTTTGTTTTTTATGTTAATTGCAGCTAACACAAAGTGAAAAAACATGCATATTGTCATGCCTTTGAATATCCAATATGGACATCAAAATGAGCATGTAAAAAATATTTCTAATGTTATTCAATATATGCATATTGTTTCTAATTATATGCACCAAAGATCTACTATTTTTCATAAGGTTTTTTACATAAATATATTGGCGTGAGCGTAATGAACCTCATCATTAGGTAACTATATGGACCTTAATACACCTCCAAGCTTATTTAAATCAACTCTTCCCATATTTCCTTACATATTTTGATTATATTTTGCTTAATGAGATGAGTAAAAGTAAGATGTTACATCTAGTGGACTAATGTGCATTGATTGAAGGTTTTTGAGAGAAAATCATGGCAATTTTGGCTAATTAAGGGCATAAACTCGAATGAGACAAGGAGGAGAGATTGTAGGGGATATATCCTCCTCATTAAATACTCACTCATTCAAATATTCCTTCACCAAATCACACTAGCTTGGAGTTGCAAGTAGCTGAGTCATGAATATCAAAAGGCCGCACAACGAGTGACAACTAAAGAGCCAATTCATCTTGAGTTTGGGAGCCAATCCTCCCTATGATTTAGGAAGTCATTGGAGACTTCAGTTCTATAAATAAGGAGGCCTAGAGCCTCATTAGGATTCATATTTTTTTATGTAAAAGCACTAACAATTTATGAGTTCAAGAATTGTGGAAGATATTATTACATAATTTTTCTGATATGATAATGAGAATAAGCATTTCCTTGATCCAACACTGAGTTTACTTAGAGGGATGAATCTCTTCGGTTACAGTCCAAACCTAGCAGCAAAGGCTCCTCTTCTTGTATTTGTATACTTAGTTGATTTCATAGATTAATGGTTGAATTGGTTTTAGCACTATTTCATTGCAACTAGTTGTGGATTTGATCAATTTGCTTCCATTTGTGTATTGCTTTAGTAGTAGCTTAAAAAGATAAACGAATACCAAAAAGCTTATAGTATGTAGCTTTGGCCTCACTCCTCCCTTTAGGGACCATGGTTTGAGGAAAGAACTCCTATGCAACACCAAAAAGACAGAATTCTGATTTCTTATGGAATTTAGGGTTTTCTGCTACTTAGGCCAACATCTTTTCAGTTTTTAGAATATGATCCAAGTGCCATTTCTAATATCTTCAGCCTTGTTTTAAATATCATAGTGTTGCACATTATTCGGCAAGTGTTTCCATTCATGAACTAGGCAATTAGATAATGAAATTATGTTATCTTTAGTTGTTTGAAAATCTTTTTTGTTTGTCATGATTCATGGATAAATGCTAGTGATTGATGTAGTGCAGGAGTTTCAACAGTCCAAGGAGATCTCATGACCAGCGCCCCCAACCTAACCTCATCCATCCATAATCATTAAAAGCCACTAAGTCCCTCACCCAATTCATCATTCCATAAGAACAATTTTCCAAGGTTGTTGAGAAGATCCAACCATCTTACCAACTTTGTTTTGAGCTCTTAAGGAGTCCTAGCCACTCCCTTGCCTTATTTCTCCCACCATTCACCTTCCCTAAGGCCTACACTACCTTCCAAGTCACTCTTATTTCTCTTGGATAGATCTTGTAGGAATACATGTGATCCTATAGGAGCATTAGAACATCCTGTAGAATGACCTATAGTGGTTTGTTTTGAAGCCTAATTGTGAAAAACTCATCTAGGAAGATAGGAGAGTACCCATTCTTGCCTCCCAAGTCATCTGACCTTCCACCACCATCTATAACCCACCTACCACATCACCAAGAGGATTTAGCATTCACCTTTTCACTCAAAAAATACAAAAAAGGAAAAAAGAGTTATTGTGTTCATTTACATGCACACCAATAGAGTGTTTGGTTATTTCAGATTGCATGCCTAGGATAGTAGGATTACACACATGTTATTTAGCATTATTTTGAAGTAAATTCTCTTACGAGTTAGTTAGATGAATGGTGTGTTTAAGCATTTGGTTTCATTCTTTCCTTACTATAGTAGACCAGATTTCAGCTAATGAAAATTCCCCTTTTCCTCATTGGTAATCAAGCTTCTTATAAATCAATAGAAGGCTAGTTTGAGAAGCCATAGTGCTCTATTGCCAACTTGGCAGTGACAAAACTTTGACCCATACATCTGCTTCTGTATACAACATTGTCACCTCCAAGTTTGTAAGAACGTTGGGTTGATAAAGTAAAGTTGGTAGCCTGAGGAGTTGTAGCATTCTTGCTACAACACTGGTGCTCATCACATTTTGGCTTCATTTTTGGGGAGGTGTCTGAGTAAGATGTGATTTCTTCTTTCTTTCTTCCATTTCTTATCACTGACATTCTGCTATTAGCTTCATTTCTGCAAAATTAATTGTAAATTGGCTTGCTCTCTTCTCTATTTTGCAAGTGAGATTTCATTCAGTAGTTAGTTTCCATTCAATTTGTATTTCAATTCTACAATTAGTCTAAAATATTGATAAAAAAACCACAAAACAAAACAAAAACACTTCTTTCATTCTTCGTAGGAATAGGGACAACTTAAGAAATTTTCTACCAAATACCCCCACCGCTTCAAACATCCAACCTTCCCTCTTCTTCGGTGATCATGAATTGGAGGACCTCTTAGGTGAACAACCAAAGATTTTTGAAGATCCTACATGGGGAGAAGAAGAAGGAGAACCCATTTCATTTGACCTAATGGCTTAAAATAGAAATGATAGAGGAGATAGAGAAAGAATTGAGGGTGCCTTTCCCATCAGAGAAACTAATGGGGACACTAAGATGAAAAGAATAAGCCCCTCTTCTCTTCATCATTTCCATGGCTTGACCTCAGAAGATCTAGAAACTTTCTTGTTTTAGTTTTCCATCATATGAAAAACTTATGATTACACCATTGTTATAGACATTTTTGGGCACTTCAACCCCAATCAAAAATGTCCATAAACTGAGGGCTCTCAAGTCAATAAAAGGGTTGCTTCACTGCCTAAAGGAACAAGGTCAACTGATTACATCATCTCCCAAAAGTTCTCCACTGAAACCTGCTCATAAATGGTCAAAACTAAACCATACTGAAAGCTCCATGCAGAGGTTGTGATGCATATCACCTTCCCAATGTATAGGGTGTGATGCATACTGTTTTGCTCCTCTGTAGGGTGTGATGGTCGGGAATGGACAAATGGAAGGGACCAAAATGCAAGGTGGAAGATCATGGAATCTTCCAGAAGCTTCCCCTCTGACACTTGCCACTCCATTTCGACGAGGGATGAGTAAGAGATCTTCATTCTCCAAGTGGAAGCAGGAACTATCAGAGAGAAGACACTAATCAAGATCCCAAAAGATGACTTACCTCTTTGTAATCATCTATATATGGATCCCTCATCACAGAGATCCAGGAGGTTGGAATTTCGTAACTTATAGAGAAGTGTTGTTGGTATTTTGGTGTACATTCACAGTGTTGGGTGATTTTTCTTTGCTTGAGGTGAAGAAGCACTTCTTAGCTGGAGGATGATGCTGGGTTAGAGATACTCATAGTTGTAATCCTCTTGCTACTTTTTATCTGAATAAAGCTATTCTTGTTTCCTTCCATATTTTGGTGTACTTGTTTATATATGCTTGTATATGGTTAATGTACACCTGATCCTACATTATTTATGAATTTAGATCCTTGTTTCTTGCATAGTAGTATGTTCTTGTGATTCTACAGGTCCTTTTGAAGCTCAGGAGACAAAGAGCGAGCTGCAAAACTCTATCAAGAAGGAGATGGAATCGAGCGCAAGACTCAGGTTGGCCCTCTTGGTTCTCCTCTCATCTATTTTCATAAAAGGAATCAATAGTAGACTTTGATTGTCTGTTTCTAATATAGCCACCCATCTTAGTGGGAATAGCAGCATCCGTGTGGACACTATTTCTGTATAATAAAATGGTGACTCCACTAGGGGCTGACTAGATTACTTGTTAGCCTATCTATCCTTGTTTCTTTTATAAACATACATACGAAGCCTGAAGTCAAGCCAGCTAGCCTTCGAACTACATTTGTCATACAAATGCAAAGTGGATCAATGCTACTTCAGTCAATCTCTGGGTTTTTGTTTATAAATTAAACAATAGATCTGCAAGAAATCTAATTTCCCTAAGTGGTGGCTTTAGTAACCTCTTAAATCACCCCTATGTTTTCACATACATTGATCTGTACTTATTCAGCTTAAACACCTAAACTAAACTGAAAACTGTAAGTGAAGTCTCATTCAAAGTCTCACACTATAACCATCACACCCTACCTTCAAGGCAGTCTGTATGCATCACACTTCCCGAATGGAGTAGGTACACTGCATACTTAGTTCACTGTGTAATAGGTGCGATGGTTAGGGAGGATTGATTTTGCCCTCCAACTGTGGATTTTTCTCACTGTTTTAAATCTTATCCAAGAGTTTTTACTGTCTGTAATTAGTGTACTCCTATGAATACCCCCTTGTCTATCATTATTCCACCTCCTTAGTGCAAAGAACTATAAACGTTTTTTTATGTATTGTGCATCGTTTTAGTTCTCTTTTGCAAAAAGTAACATAGTCGAACTATCGTCTCTAGGTCTGAAAGTGTCGTAGCCGTCGTTTTCAGTTTTAGAAAGAAATCCCATTGTTTTATATAGTCGATTATACGCTTACTATTGCATAAGATTTGATTTACTAGTTTTAAAGTGTCGAAAAGCAATTTCCATTTCAAAATCGCAAAGTGTCTCTCTTGCTTTCACTTCGTTTTGAAAAAGAATTTTGTTGAGTACAGTCGCTTTAAAAGTAATTCAGTTTTGCACATAGTTTTCTTAGTTTCATATACACATTAAGAGAGTTGAAAACCAATACATGCATGTGCATTTGCATCTTAAATGCTTGGCTTGATTTAGGACTATGCATATTAGCGTGTGCTCTGTGCTCTGTGAAGAAAAGATTCTTGACTTTCTTCCCCTTAGTAGCTAGGATTTTCATTACTAAAAGAAGATAAAACGTCTGTTTATCATCTTAGACTGCATTTAGGAATTATAAATACATCACGTGATGAACTTGAAAGGTAAACTTCTAAGCAAGATCAACTTAAAATAAATCTCAATGAATCTAACAACGCTTTGGAACTTAACACAACATCTAGAGGTCTAGGCTAGAGACGTATTCTGCCGTCATAAAGCCTGGTAACTATTTCCTTCGGTGCTAGTTGGGTGATTCCTCCACTCTGAGACGATAAGTGCCAGTACGGACTTGTGCTCCCACTTACCATCGCATATATATTGGGAGACCACTATAGGCTACATCCTTTACCCTTAGGAAGTTGTGTATGCCGCCCTATCGATCGTAATGCACCGAATACAACATTCGGGAAGACTGACTGTCGTACCGTAAAAAGTATTCTACAGTTTTACGATTGGTTTGGTAATCCTCTCTGCTTAGATCTCCAGAGAAGTTCGTTTTGCTCCTTTTCAGACTCAAAGGAAAAGGTCCTTTGAGCGCTTGTCACTTCAAGCTCAATAAAAATTGAAGGCGACTAGAGTCATCTTTTGCTTTTTCTTGACTCTTTAAAATTGAAAGAACAAGTTGTGTCCAAGCGTCTAAAAATTTATTTTAAATCAGGATAATGTCACAAATTCCCCCATTGATCTTCAGGTTAAGGAAATGGAGTCTACCAACAAAGGATTTCCCCGTGAAGGAAATCCTAGTCCCTTCCTATATTGGGGAGATGTTTGTCCACCCCATATGGCCACTTTGTCACTTCCAGGATTGATAATTGGTTTGCCAATCTGGCTCTTCTCTACCTCCGTCGTTCAGAATCCCATAATTCTTGAACAGTCTAACCAGCAACTAGACAACACTAGAGTTTCCTCCCAACCTTCTACTCTATCCGATTCTTGTTCTCCTTCTTCCTCTTCATTTGATAAAGCCGATAAAGCTAAAAGTCAAGTAATTAAGAAGAAGAAGAAGCAGAAAGAGAAAAAGGAAAAGAAGAAAAAGGAACCAAAATCAAAAGGGAACAACCAAGTATCGTCTAGCAAAAATCCACACACCGCATAGTCAAAACCTAAATCTTCTTGAGTCATTTGCAATGGAGACCACTATGACCGAGATTTTCCCTGTATCCCTCCGATCTTAAGGGAGTGGTCTCCTCGTTTGCACCATCCGGTAGCATCAACCTCTGGTGACCATGTTGAATGCTCACTGTCAACCAGTGAAAGTGAAGAACATGGACAAAGAAGGAATCCTAAACTTCCTTGTAAGTTGTGTGAAGGCGATCACGCCCTCCACCATTGTCCCTTCATTGAAGAGGCTAAAAGAGTTTTAGATAATCGTCTAGTTTCACTGTTACGACTTCCTCTTGGATATCAAAAACTCTTGCCGAGTCCTCCACAGGTTGAAAATACAACTGGCCCATCCTTGTGGTCAGCCGAAGAACCTATCATTGAAAATGGACCTTCGGAATCCATACATGAAGAAAGTCAAAGGGTCGATACGACAGTTGACCCGGTATTTCCTTCAGAGTGTTCATCTTTGAATGATACCGTCACTGAAGAGAAAGAGAACGACACCGTTCAAATTCTTTTCATCAACACCGACTTCGATGAGCTTGGGGGCAGTCCTCCTGTTCCTTTACTGTAGGAAGGAAGTTCATCAGAGTCCTACCTGGTCGTCTATTCGGTCCCACGACCAAGCAACCTAGTGGTTTCCTTCGACTAGAATCTACTAGGCAGACCCCGTTTACCATCCAGTGTACCATTCAGAATTATTGTACAAGCTTACAGAATGGTCATGGTTGGTACCATCATTAACGAAGGGCCTTCTGTGAGTATCCTTTCCTCAATTGCTTGGAAAGTGCTTGGTTCGCCATCGCTTTTGCCTGAAATGAGAAATCTAACAGGCTTTGACAAGGGAACCAGTCGACCTTTAGGGATCCTTCCAAATGTGCCCATTACTTTGAGAAGCAAAACTATTCACATGAACGTTATGGTAGTTCAAGAACCTTTAGATTGCAATCTACTCCTTGGACGCGACTATATTTATTGCATGGGAGCCATCGTCTCCTCACTCTTTAGAGTAATGTGCTTTCCGCATGAAGGCAGAATGGTCAAGCTCGTAGACCAAATGTAATTCCTCGGTTCACACATCGCAAATAGTCAAATGCCATCCATGAATGGTCTTTTCATGCAAGAAATGTCTCATCGGTCTCCAGTCCGTCCACCTGATGAGCGCGAGTGATTCAGGAAGATGTGACTGAAACCCAGGGGGCATGCACCCTGGTCTGCTTCGGTAGGAAAACCTTGGGTATAGGGTTGATTTCCACGAAGGATATATGACTAGTCTGGCGAACCTGTCCTCACAGGAAAATGGGAACAGACTGGAATAAGATACCTTCGTTAAGGTTATGCTAAGTGTTCCGCTCCCCTTTGTTTGTTTCGATAGACATTGCCGAGAAATAATTTTATTTCCTACGCTTATAGAACTTTCTTGTTAACCTGGGAATTTTTTGCTATACTTTGGGGCATGTAAACCTTTCCACATGCAAGTGAAGAGCAGCTATTTATTTTAAATTTGTAGGACCTCTAACCCTTTAAACCCGTAAGGCTAGTCGTTTCCTAACTTGCATAAAGAAAGGATCTGTGGCAAAGCTTTAGAGATGTAAGCCACTTAAAAATAGCATCTCGAATGAGACATTTCTATCATACAACTGGCGAGCAATGTTGTTGCAGAGTTCAAGCTCGTTAAAAAATAAACATAATTCATGAGCAAGTGTTTCTCCCCGCGTTTAAGCTCATTAAAAAATGAACGGGTAAATAACCATTGTGAATGCCTTATCGCCATCTTTTGAGCCTTGGTCGTGTTCACACCATCACCTCCACTCTGTTTTTTAGCCGATCATTCACCCCCATATGATTGTTTACCCCTTCGAGGAACATCTGCAAAGAGTGATTCTGCTAGCCATCCTTGTAACACTGTCGTGACTGGAAAATTTCAAATCTTACCTGGAATTAGCTGCTACACGAAACTATCACTCATTCCTCGAAAACGAGTCTTCTTTAATCTCTTTTCACCTGACTCGTAAAATATGAAAATATTGCCGAGTGATTGGCCTCTCCGGCTCGTTAAAAGGCATCGAAAGTGCTATCCCTCCTCTAGATTTTAATCTTTTTGGACCTGAGGGATTATTACACAAAAAGATCGAGCGTTTATCTTGTTTGGCTCGTTAAAACTATCGAAAATTCATCCCTTTTGTATTATTTTACGTTTTTTCAGACTTAAGGGATTATACAACGAAAAAGAACGTTCAGAGTCTTCTTTCCATTTTTTCAGACTCTCTAAAATTGAAAGAGACTGAGTTATCTTTGACGTTAAACTCGTTAAAACTAATAGCAACAAAATCATCCAACAGGATGAGAACGAGTTTCACTGTCGCTAGGCTCGCTAAAATATAGTGATAGGTTTGCCCGAAGGGCGGATTATAGAACAAGCATGTGTTATCCTCCTCAAGCTTGACAAAAATAAAGAGGTACTGGTCAACAATGACTAGGGAAAATTGGGAAGAAAACAAGAAGAAACTTTATTGGTAGCAAGTCGCTCTTGAACATGACACTTTCCTTCTGCATGCATGCCGGGTTTGATTGTTCCATTCACTGGTCTTCACCATTGGTCCATCACACCATCCATCTCTGGGGTTAACGCTACCAATCCATCGCCAGTGTCGCCGATATTTTCAAGAGAAGTCATTCAGACAATTCACCTGAGTCCCACCCACTGCAATACATTCATGCTTCATTCCTTCATGACTGCCACCCTGAACCCTATATCGTCAGTCTATTTTCACCTCCAAAATCATTTTCTTCGTTCCATGTCGTTGATGTGGGATTCATTAAGGCCCTCCTGCGATGGGTCGCTTCTTGTCGACATCAGCTTATTATCCAAGAAGTTG
>APFE031682535.1:44215-76784 GCA_000404065.3 Pinus taeda | reverse complement strand
TACCTTTACCATGAAGTATTCGAAGGCCCTTCTCTCCAATATGTCCAAGCCTTTGATGCCACAACATGGTCTTCTCTCCAGAGACCACTAGATTTTCTGCCCCATTTTCAGGAACCATAGAACTATTGCACCCGTCAACAACAGTGCTACCTTGCAGCTTGTACAGAGTTCCAATCCGAACTCCCCGCATCAATACCAGTGCTCCTCGAACCATCTTGCAGGGATCCTTCTCGAACATTGTCTTTACACCTGCATCATCCAACTTGCTTACAGAATCAGATTTCTGGCCAACGCAGGAATATGCAGAACACCCGGAAGGGTTCTAACCCTTCCACCTTGCAACTTCAACTTTACTTTTCCGCAACCAATGATTCTAGCCTTCCTATCATCTCCTAGAAAGACATTTACCACCATCGTATTTCTCATTACTCGCAAAAGCCACGCTCATGGGGAGTGAAGTGAAAGATTGCACCTGAGTCAATCAACCATGCCTCATGATCTACATGTGTACTTGAAGAAGCCAAGTACACATCCCCACCTTCATCTGAGGTGGTTTTCGCCTCTGCAGAAGGAGCATCATTAGATCCCTTCCCTTTATCAGGAGATTTAGATTTACACTCACTTCTGAAGTGCCCTTCCTTTCCGCATTTCCAGCACACTACCTTTGTAGGTTTTCCTGGAGATTTAGATCTCCCTCTAGATTTAGATCTCCCACTCGATGACTTATTTTTGTTTCTGTTTTGAGACTGTCCTCGTACAGACAAGGAATCACCATTCTGGTTGTCCATATTTTTTTGTCTCATCTCCTCCGTCAACAAGGCTGAGACTATTTCATCAAACTACAAAGTAGTTGCATTGCTACCTATTGCGATAACCAGACTATCCCACGAATCTGGTAGAGAACACAACAGACTGATGCACTTATCTTCATCTGAAATATTAATATCAATAGATGATAACCAACTTACCACAGTATTGAATGCATTCAGATGCTTTGTCACCAAGTCTCCATCTTTCATCCTCAGGTTATACAACTTTTTCCGCAGGAACAGTTTATTCACCAGAGACTTAGATTGGTACAAAGTCCCTAACTTGTCCCACAAAACCTTCGTCGTAGCTTCCCCTGATACATTCAGCAATACTGAATCTGAGACACACAATCGTATTGTGCTCTTTGCCTTCCGATCTAACTTCTTCCCTTCTTCATTGGAAACTCCCGTTGGTTTAGTACCCGGATCTACCACGATCCACTGATCTTTAACCACCAACAGATCCTCCATCTTGAGTTTCCACAACTCAGAACTCTGGCCATTAAATTTCTCGATCTCTATCTTTCCACTGCTCGCCATCTTCTTTCACCACTAGAATTGATCCTGCAGATCTCCCACTGAACAGGGTCTACCATAGGCCCGAGCGAAACCCCTCAGCAACAAAGGCGTCCCCTTGAAGCCAAAACTGCCTTGATACCAAATATAGGTTTCAACCCCGTACAGAAATTACCTGCATACGAATTCTAAAACACAGAAAATAAACAATGTGAGAGAATAACACATAAAACACACATACATAGAGATTTCCCCTGGATCCCAAAACCGGGACTACCAGCTTGATTTTTCATTATGTTCCTTTCAATGTTACAATACATATTTATACATGTCGAAGCATCCAACACCATGGGCCAAAAACCATCGCATCCAAAACCATGGACCGAAAACCATCGCGTCCAAAACCATGTGCAAAAATCATGTACAAAACCATAGGTAGGTTCCCCCAACCTAACATAGGGTCCAAAACCAAAATTTTCTAGGGCACTGCCCCAAACCCCATAAAGTGGGGTTACCTGCACCCCTCAAACCCCTTGTGACTCCCCCGGCTATGCAATCAGTGCAATGAAGCGGGGGCTCCACCCCCTCCTAATCCCCGGTTAACTACGTGGGCTAGTCGTGGAAAGAGTATAACACAATCCAACAGTCATTAGCAGCACATATGCAATTTATATCAGAGTTATCCAGTGGTTGGTGGGTAGCAACAGCTAGACATCAGCAATGTGACAGGAGATTATGCAGAGACAGGTGTTGCTACAGAGTGTGTAGTAGCACTAGAAAACATTCCTCGCTAAGAGGGAGTGTTTATGTTTGTAGCATCGGATGTGTTCTAAATTTTGTGGAGAAGCTATAATACATGAGATATCCAAAACCCATAAATCGTTTTAGGAAATTCTACTTAGAAATGAATTAAGTAGATTATTAACCAGTTCTTTAATATTTCCTAAGTCTAAACTTAGGGAATAAGGTTAATTAATCAGTATTAATTAACTCAAGGCGAGAATCATCTAGAAACTCACATGAAATGATCTAGAGATGATCCTAGCCATTGATTAAGTTTTACTCTTGTTCATTTGTGCTCCAACATAGGATTATAAGAGGAGGTTGATGTGGTGATGGAGAGGATTCATGAGAGGTTCGATTTATGAGTAGATCGATTTCCAGAGTAACAATAGTTAGTTGCCAGAGAGAGAGCTAGAGATCTAAGTAGTGTGAGAGGGGAAGGGACAGTGAGTCTGGAGGAAATATTTCTAGATCCGAAGAAGTTGCAGCAAGAGGGTCGAGTTATCCTAGAGAGGTAGCACAGAGGATTTGTGCAGTAGATTTGGCAAGGCATAATGATTTGCCGGTGAGAAAAACTATTCTCAATTCCACAAGCCGGGTGGAGGTTCCATAAGGCTAGAGAGATGATTTCCTCAGCAGCTGGAGGCAGAACAACCTCATCAAACAAAGTTTTGAGCGACATGTGTGGGAGGTAGCACAGAAGAGCTCACATTGGGGTTTTGATGGCTATTTGGGTGAGGGCAAGTTGTGCCAGAGATTGCTTGTGGGAGAGGAGAAATTCCCTTCAATGTTTTGCCCAAATTTTCTTGCAATGGATTACCAATTTCACGCATCCATATTGTACTCATATTTTTCACTGTTGCATAATATTAAAACCCACATCTGTTGCACTGGTTTTCCTAAGTTGGATTTTTCCGGGGAATTTTGTCCAAAGATAATTATGTTATTATATGTGTGTGATAGCATTTCTTCCAACGTTTATTCTTCCACAGTTTTATTTGTGTAGATTGCAGTGTAATTTATTTAGTATTTGTCGTAGCAAAAAAAAAAAAAAATGTTAAATAAAATTAACAAATAGGAAAATAATTTCCAGTTGCTACAATAGGATTCCATTTTGGAATTTTCACATTTTTGCCATGCATGCATAGTGACTAGTGAATTTATGGGCACTCCGATGACAGAGAAAGGGGAGAATACACAGGGGATCATGGAGAATTTGATGAGGCAGAACCGACAGTTGAGGAAGCAAAACCAATAGGTCCTAGAGATGATGCAACAAATGATGGGAACATTGAGACATGCCTAGCAGAGAAGCCATGTGCATGCACATGCAATCTAGCAGAACAATACCCATAGCTAGCCTAGCCAACCTACCATGCCACATTTTTTGGATGAACCGGAGAAGGGTAGGGAACCCGACACCTTTGTAGAATTGAGGAGGTCCTTCACAGATAGGACTGATTAATATGAGGCGTTGGACCCTAGGACCAGCAGGGATTTCTTGTTTGAGAACATAGAGGAGGTCAGTCAGAGGGTGGAGCTAGGAGGCATTACTATTGGTGGAGACCGAGCCTCATATTTTAGGAGCCTACGGAGGAGTTTGAGCATAAGGACACGCAGGATGGTGACAAGCACATCGATATACCAAGTGTCATGCAAGAGTCACCATTGTTGGAGACCCCTTTGATAGCACCGATTGACACCTTCGTGGATAGAGTGGAGCCTACACCCATACAGTCGAATGTTGATGAGGTACCATCCCCAAATGAGGTGTTAGGAGACACAATGGTACCCATAGCCACGACTGATTTCCTTGACAATGACCACCTTCAACAACATGGGGAACACATTGGGGGACGTGAGATAGTCATGGAGGGGAAGTCTGTGACTGATGTTGAGCTCATAGTGGAGGAGGAAAAGCAATCATCTTGGGTCAAACACTAATTTAGAGAAGACGGATGCACAAACCATCAACAGAGTTGCAGTACCTCCAGACAACATCTCTTTTCAAGCATATAGGGCTTGGAACATTTCTAGGCTACCTCCGCACAGTGGAGAGAAAGATGTAGGGTTACCCCAACAAATCTTATGTGTCGATCAAATCAGTGAGATGAAGTGACATGAGTTACATAAGGGCAACATTCATAGGATGTGGAGCTAGTTACATGTACGAGAGTTTATGCTCTTGATCCTTCCCTTGGGGTTGGATGGTGAGAAATTTGAAGTTGGTGCTCGATGGAATGGACTAGGTGTATGGAGTTGGTCATAGGATGATGCAAGATTCAGTAGGCACATTTAGGCATCGAGGATACTCGAGGCCCAGGTTGGAATTGGGATCTAGTTGGGACTACTTGCCAATTACCAGGTACGCAGGTTGGCTACAACATTGGTGGTACATTTGACCCAGCAGTCAATCACACGCTTTCGTTAGGGGAGTCTTAGTCAGCTCAAGTGTCCAGTCAGTTTGTGAAGAGACTCCTTGGGTCATTTTGGTATGATGGTTGTACATGGGATAATATGGTGATAAACATACTCTGGTGGGAGTTTCTTGGAGGAGATAGCATTGGCAGACCACTAGTTAGTGCCTTGTTTGGTGTGAGGGACTCTCCACAGTTATTTGGGACTCAACGATCACTGAGGAGCAGCATAGTGGTGCGATCACCACTAGTACAGACGGGGATTCCCCTTTTGTGTCTCTCAAGGAGGATTTGTAGATGAGGGCCATGCATCAGAGGGTACGCAGATACGATAGTGGAGGTGGTGATACCTATAGGGTGCGGTTCTACGTGTACTATCTCAGTTTTAGATCCTAGCATCCAGTGGCATGTAGGAGCATGTGGCATTTAGCAGTGGTTTGTAGGTGAACACATAGATGCATGGTAGTGTGTTGTGGTGTGTGGGTTTACACCATGGAGTGGGAGGAGGCATACCATTGGATGCAGCTCACCCCATATGCATGGGGGCACTAGTGAGCATCTGCGAACATCTTGTTCAGCAGAGTCAGGCCTTCAATGGAGTTATTAGCAGGACCAGGATAGAGGGAGCTGCATCCATGGGATTACATTTCGGTGTCCATGCAGACTCTTGGGCATACCCGTGGGGGCTTACATACCTATCGCTCTCTAGCATGGTTTACAGTTGTTGGGAGTTGGGTTGCTGCCCCATGATGCCCTCAGTACATGCAGTAGGACATGGGAGTCTCACCCTAAACAGTTGGATGATACATAGTGTGTCATGGGTAGGAGGGAGACCCTCCAATGGAAGCATTTGGTGGGTGCATAAGCTAGCGAATACAAGCTTAGGGATGGTGTGGTGTATTGTCAAGGGAGCATATGTCCCACCCCTAATCTCATGTTTGGGGAGGCGATCGCTACAGAGTTGTATGATACAATTTCAGCGAGGCAGTCTAAGGGGCTACATGGGCATGAGGGACAATGGATGGCAGAATTTGTCTACATGAGGGTGTCTAAACTCCAAACAGTGTCGTGTTATATCATTAGGAGTTGGGAAAGGAGATTTCGTTGTGTGGTATGGTAGGAGTAGGGCAGATTGGCATGTGTGGGATAGGTTCCTGATACTTGGGGTCCACCTATGGGATACATATAGGGGTCAAAGACGAGGGTCAAATAGATTCTAGTAGGTAATAGTGCTACGCAGTGGTGGCCCATGAGGAGTGGGAATTGTGAGCTCCCAATATGGTTGGGGGAACCAAGAATTCAGTTGGCGAGTTGATCACTCCACTTCTCGATGGGAAGGATTATGATGGAGGGTGTTCCATTTCTTTCCTAGGATAACGCATGGGGAGTTGTTGAGACCTTCATCATATGGCGAGGCAGGCTTTTCGCCAAGATCGAGGCTAGTCGTGGAGTGGTGGACTCGAACATTATTGAGTTTCCCTTACATGTTGGGCATAGCGCTGATCATGATAGATATAGTGACTGAGAATTACTAGAGAGGAGGATCTGGTACGAGCATGTTGAGCAGTCAAGCATGAACAAGGTGTCACGATGTTAGTAGGATAGGTTCATTCTTCGACGGGCAAGGTATTCTAGCACAACAGGGATTAGTGGTTAAACTACCCATAGAGGTGAGTTAGTTTCTACAAGGGAAGGTCATCTAGATCTTCCATTGGGTTTTAATGATTCATTGATGGTATGGGGGACTTTACCAGTGTGGCAAGGTGAGCAGCAAGAGGAGATCAAGGGAAGCTCATACAGAGGAGAAATCAACCCCCAAGGGTTTGGATTAAAACTTCATGAGTCTACTCCTAAAGTACATGAGAGGGATTATTCAATATCAAAGTTCCGTGAGGAGGCAACCAAGGTTTTTTACTACCACGATGCTCTACTTACTAGAGGTGTGCAGAGGGTGTCTAGTGCTTATGCTAAGTTAGACAATGAGCGAAGCAAGGGGTGCCTCACGCTCATTGGGATGGTTTGGGATCTTGTTAGGACAGGGCAAAGATCAAGGATGCATGGGTGGTACATTTGGGACCTAGGGATTGTGTACAAATATTACTAGGTTCATTTGATTGAGAGGGTGCTTGTTCAGACATTGCTTGAGGATAAGCAATTTTTGGTGGGGAGGAATGTAATGTCCCCAATTAAATTAATTTTTCCAAGAAGAATTTCCTTTTTTGCAATTTGGGTGTTGGGAAATATCTTGGCATGTAAACTTAGGAAAAGTGGGTGGAGGGAGTTCCCACTTAATTTTTGGAAAGATGGAGGCCACCAACATTAGAGAAAAGGAAAAATTAAATTGGTAGTGGGATGTGGAGCCACCCAAAAGTGGAATTCGAACCCCTTAAGAAAATTGATCTAGGGAGAAGGAGGTTGAATTGGTGTGGCCCACAAGGAGAGAAAGGGGGCAGCAAAGATAAATCGAAGGAAGATTCATCATTTTGGGAACTTTTTGACAAATTGAATTTCTGATTTAGAGTACTCATGAGCTGCTTAGCCAAGAGTACCAGTGCTGCTTAGAAAAAGGAGATTTTCAGGTGGAAATCTAAGCTTTTTCTTTGGTGGACTTAGAGTGCCACCCAAGGAGAAAATTTCAGAGCATATTGGAGAGGATATTGTAGGATATTATGGGTTATTTCTAGCCATACTTCAGCCAGTTCGAACTTTCAAGAGGATGTAGTGGCATAAATAGATTTGCTTAGTTAAGGGGTATTCAAGGGAAAATTTAGCTAGATAATTTAGGAGAAAGTCCCTCAATATTGGAATAGATTTTGTGGAGACTTTTAGGGTTGAATATTGCTACTCTGATGAGAACCAAATTCATCATTCCTAGTGCCTGCGCAATCTTTTATTGGACAGAATTTCGTGGAGTTCTTGCTAGTTGAGTTCTGCAAGGTTGAGGAAGGGATTTCCCTCTTACCTTCCAGGAGTAATTCGTAGAGAATTTTACAGCCATTTTAAGGAGGAAGCGGAGAAAAATTTGCAGTACTAGCTTGTGGTGGATGCAGAACTAGTAGAGGAGGGCATAACACCAATTTTGGGTAATTCCGGGAGATCATAATTAGCCCAAAATATTTATGGGATTTCTTGGAATAACATCAAGGAGTCTTCTCCTAATTTTGTAGAATTGTTGGAGGATTTTCGTGCCCCAAAACAACAGAGTTATTTGGCAACCAATTGGGAGGAGTGAGCTTAAATTTTGGGTCTCGGGTGGGCAGTAAAATTACCTAAACCCTTTTTGGGTTTTTGTGGGTTTTATGTGGGGAGACTCCAGCAAAAATTGTAGAAATTTTTGGGCACTTTTAAGGGGTCAAATACAAGGTTGTTTCCAGTTGTAGCAGTTGTTTACACCAGGCAGGGTACAGTTTCTTCTGGTACTTTTTTTGGCACTTGGAGCCATTGATTTGACACTTGGGTTTGGCCTTGCTCGCTGTAGCAAGCCCATGTTTCTCTTATCACAATTATTGTACTCATAATTTATTATATTAATAAAATAGCTAAGAGTTTTTGCCCACATTTCAGTGTTTATTTGTGTATGGTTGTGCATGCTTTAATTTTATAGTGATAGCTAGTTCATTGTTTTTCTTGTCTACTGTAGCTTTTCCATTAGGAACATTACAAGGGAACATCTAATAAGTAGCCCATGGCTCCAATTCCAAGCATTCAAATTCTTCGAATTGACCTACAAGAATGACATATGATACCATAAAGGCATCCTCTGTATTATATTTCTAACCCTACTCTCTTATATAGGATTTTATTTATGTCAGTATTGAGTTTCATTTTCACGCATTTAAATTTTATGTCTTTACATTTTAATATTTAGAATATGACTTATATTCCAACAGATGTTTTATGTATACATGATGATTTTGATTTTGAGCAGATGTCTATTTGATGTACTTTTGTTTTCTTGGATACAAGATTCTAGATCATCAAATTCCTTCAATGAATAAACATGTCCCATGTGGAGCCAGATGTTGACCACACTTTGTTAACAATCCAAAAAAGCAGTGTACAACGAAGTGAATATTTTTTTTTTAAGATTAAAGTCATTAGTCAGCATGAATTCATCATTATAAGCCCAATTTCTGCAAAGTTTATTGTAAATGATGCTAGTATGACCATTTAATTATGTAACAACACCTAGGTAAGCCTCTGATTTTGTAAAAGGAATTCATCCTAGGAAGTTTTTTAACCTCCCTGAATTATGTGTGTTTGTAAACACCCATAATCAACAAAGTTTTTCTTCCAACTTTAACCCCAAAGCTAGGGCGGAATTCGTTGACAGGGTGTTAGGTGAGTCCTAGTGTTTATTGAGTCTATTGTAAAAGTGTGTTTAGGAAAAATTTTAGTGCATGGTCCCTCGTAATTAGAACACCATTGCCAAAATAATTTATTATAAGCACAGTGGGTTTCATGCTAGATCATATTGTGTCACAGAATTGGGTAGTGCCTTGAGGGTCTCGCCTAAATGTGTATTTCCCCTTCTAAGGGTTGAATTAGTTGTAATAATTTTATGTGAAAATATTTTAGTGCATGGTCCCTCGCAATCAGAAACCATGGCTAAAATATTTGAGGGTGGAAAAATAATTAAATCCCCTCTATAGTCAATTAATTACTTTTTTTAGCAAAATTATACAAAAATCCTAAGCGAAAAAATTAATTAATTTTGATTCAACCCCCAGGGGTGTGGCTTGTTGTCTAATGAACGTATTATTAAGGCATTTGTGCCACCGTGCAGGTCACAGGTTCAAACCTCATCTTACCCCTGTGCTATGCTTGGGGGCAGTGCAGTTGCACCTAGAGGTTATAGTGGCAGTCGTCGGGAATCAACCCTGTGCCACACGAGTATGAGAACAGACAAATTATTGATTCCCTCAGTAAAAAAACAAAACGATTCAAAACTAATCATAGAGAAATTAATTTCTCTCTAAGTGGAAAATAATAATAATAAAAATTGGGTAGAAAAGAAGTTTTGGAGGTCCTTCACTAAGGGAAAAATGGGTATTTTAAGAATATTTGAGCCCTTGAACCTTGGTGGTTAAGTCAAAGTCAATTTTTTTAGGAAAGTAATCCAAAATATGAATTTAACCTTGGATGGATCGCTTCTCAGCAATGGGCTTCAACAACGAAGAATATATTTCGCTCATGCCATATGTTTTGTTCTTGAGTATTGAAAAGTATTGCAATTGATTTTTCTTCATCTTCTCACCTTGTATCTAACAAGGGGGGGATTGATGGTCATATATAAGCTTCAAAGATATATCAAGCGAGCCTAAGCCACAACCTGAACCTGCTACCTCAGCCTACAACAAGAGTTAGTCATACCCAAATTCATAGTCGTATCGAAAGACAAAGAAGCCCATGAGCATGCCTTTGGTTGGTGGCCTTCCTTAAACCACCGCAAGTCGAGGTACTCCATTTTTCCACAGGTTGAGACCTCCCTTTTCCAAGTTGATGGTCTCCCTTTTCATAACATAAGGACAGTTCCTCTAGCATAAGACTAACAACTTCTTTCCATATTTAGAATTGTTTCGGGAACTGCACTAAACGTTCCAAGTTGAGACCTCAATGGTCTCCCTTTTCAGAGCATTAGGGAGCACTTCCTCTAGCATAAAACTTCAACTCCTAACTAGATTTGGAAGAGTTCTAGGAACTGCATTGAGCGTTCCAGTGTTGATGTACATCCTTAAACCACCACCGTTGAGACCTTGAGTTCTCGCACCTTATAACTTTATTTCAGAGAGCGTATTCAGCTAATTGTTGTGATGCATCTTTTGCATTTTTTATTTCAACTCCCTTCTTGGAATCATATATACCCCTTCATATTAAGGGGTGGAATGTTGGACACCTAATTTGCTAAGGGTTGGTGTGATGGAATGTGAAAAAACACCAAAGTCCAAGAGACCTTGGAATATGAAACCAATGTTCGTAAGGATGTATTATATGTATATCATTGTGAATAGAATGAATTCAATGCTTATATTAATCTACTTCCTATCTATTTGTGTGTGTTTGATAGAATATTCAACTATATAAGTTCTTATATTTATGGATTAATTTTCACATAAATATTAGGGTCAGTAAATGCTGGTAAGAAATCATGTTTACTTGAGTGAATGTTATAGAATATAATAATAACCCACTCTAGGAGAGAAATTTTCTTCAATGCATTTCATATATGATAATATTTGTATGCATATAATCACATGCATTCATGAATTTCTCATATATGAAGGAGAAAATAATTTAGGCAAGAATCAATGCATTTCATATATGAGAATATTTGCATGCATATAATCACATATATTCATGAATTTCTCATATATGAAAGAGGGGAAAAAATTGCAAGAACTTTTTTACCATTCTACAACTATTTTAGATTGATGTACAGAATGTTGATCCTAGAGTTCAAAATTTATTCAATAGAGTTGATCTTCAATTTGTAATGCAAATTCTAAGCTTGCTAAAATCTACTCCATGGGCTATCCAGAGAATTTGTGAGGCTTTTACCAGTAAAAATGTTAGATTTCTCCAATGAGCGATGATGAGTTCATTGGTGTAAATGAAAAGTTAGAAATCAATAATCCAAAAAAGGTTTTGGGCTTTACACTGCTAAATTTCGTATTTTTGGGATGGTCCATGAAACCTTGGGAACCTTTGAATTGTGCATGTAAAGAATTTATCAATTTATTCACGGTGTAATAATTAAATGTATTTGTTATTATTTTTACCAAATTAATATAACAATATGAAGTTAAATACCTTAAGTCATTAACTAACTATTAATCTTTGTTAAATGTAAGATAATTAATTCTTTGACTAATGAATGACATGGAAGGGTCAGGTGGCCCTGTGATGACACATTCCTCTAGGGTGCCATGTCATTTTCCACTTGGTAGTTTCACAATAGCATTCACTTGGCACTAAGGGTGAAAATATTTAAATGATCGTATCTCGATAATTCAGACCTTGCTTTTAATAAAGTTTAAATCATTGCAGATGTCTCAACAAGTAACATGCAATAAATGATTTTGATTTGAATTAATAAAAATGAAATTTTAGTACTCTATAATCAGGCATTAAGGAACTTCATTGGTAGTTACAGGTATAACTTTCCCCTTACATGTACAATAAAGTTGTAAGGTTAAGAAAATCATTGAATCTTTACATATGGCATATTTAGAAATAAAATAGAGGTTTAATTGTTGTTAAAAAACATGACCTGTATCCTCATATTTTGCTTTATGGATCCAATGTTTAGATGATTTAACTTGTAATATGACACAATTTCCCTCAATAAAGCACATAATAAACGACATGAAGATTTAACATGTATCCCCATAGCCAATACCTTGGTTAGAAGTTTTGTTGACATGAGTGCAAACAAGGGTAAGGGTTCTGTTAAACGATTTAGAAGAAAAGCTTATTATTATTAACACCTTCAAATGGTACTAAAATCTATATAATCTCTTGCGTAGATTTTCAATGGCAGATACGACATTTGGAAAATTAATGACAATGAATAGGAATCCCATGGTAAATGCAATATTTCATAAATTAATGGCCATCACTAGGAAGTCGTTGAGAAACCTCATGATAGTTCCCTTTGGCTCATCCACACACTTTACCTCTCTCTAATGAAGATGATACAAAATAGGTTCAACCCATCATGTGCACAAATCTCCATTCTCCCATATTCTCCATAATTTGTAGTGTTGACCTTGCTCCCCATCATCTCGACAAAGAGCTAGAGGCCATAATAAATGACCAAAAATAAAATCCCCTTCTCCAATGCATAGTCAAAGAATATGTTCAGTAGAGGGGGGCACCCTCCTTGTGAATGTCATGATACCTACTTGATAAAATGATGAGTGATGGATTATGGGTTTTCATTGTTTAGAAAGTTAAAGTGGCCAAGATGTACATAGAGCACACTTTAAGTTATTGGTTTGAATGAGTAATCAGATGGATATAATGAGAGTCAAAATCAAGAGTTAAACATCATTGTTTCTCATGGAATTCATGCTAATGCAGTTGTTGTCAATGTTAATCTTCCCCTCCATAGCCATAGATACTATTGCTATTACTTTCATCATCCATTTCCAAAACCCTATCTTCATATGTTGCTCTTAATTGAGTGGCCTTAATGGTTAAAAGCATGTGTTTCCTCTTAAGAGGTCAAATTATTCAAATCTAAAGAGGTAAAGTATGTACACTTATGTAAAAATTAGTAGTCAAATGTTGAGTGGACAAGATCTTAACTCAAAAAAAACTAACATCAAAAAAATTACATTTTAACTTTTTAAATCCTTTTTATTACTTAATATATCTAAAAATAAGATAAATTTACACTAATTATAATTTATAACATTTTATAAATTATTTAAATTATTACATTCTAAAAAAATGTTGGTGGCCCTCTGCCCTAGAGGGCCACAAAAAGAAAACAAAAACAAAACTAAAAGACAGTTGCAGGAACTAAACATAAACCAACAAACTAAACCACCTATCAACAACAAACTAATTAACTATGCTGCTACTATAAATAAAAAAGAATTGCTACAAACATGAAACTAAACAACTAAGTACATCACAAACATTGCAAAAACATGTCTGTTGCAAATACTAGACAACTAACTGAACAACACACATAACATGGGAATCCAGACTCCTCATTTCATTACCAGAAGCACGAATTTACATAATATGTAGCCCTCCCTTCCATGGTGGAAGGGAGACTACACAACCTCTAAAAATCCTCCCTCACTCAAAATCCCTATGCAACACTCAAGACACAGACTCCAAAACCCTCATTACCTACTCTTCAGAACCCCTAATCCTAAACTTTATCATGAGTTGGAGGGGAATATTTTAATGTTTTTATGAAAATATCTAACAATCATTTCTCCCTCCAAATTAAATTCACATTTCCTGATATTTCATTTACATTTCCTGCCAGTTTACATTTTCATTTTTCATTTACATATACTGTTATAGGCTATTTTGTCGCCTATGGCCAATAGGCCTTCAAACGGGGTCAATTCACATCGTTCAACATATTGTCATCATCCCTACACAAAGCCCTAAGCATGACTTTGTTGACTCTCTAAGTTCTACTCTTAACTACTAAATTCCATAGATTTTAAGGCCCAACACACCCTGGCCCTTTAGGGACCAACGTTGACTACCAGGTTAACCTTGCAATTATGTTGATCACCAACAAGTTTCTCTATCTTGGAGTTGCGTTAATTCTAGAAATTTGGGAAAATTTAAAATAATCCTGAAGCTTCCTCTTCCATAAGCTTCCTGGGGTTGTTTGAACCATTTTCCTTAGATAAACATTTGAATCCTATCTGATTCCACCCTGGAGAAATCACCATCTTATTCCTTGAGCTCGTCCTCCCATCACTTTTGGATCTCAAGCCTAGATTGGTAAATGGATAAGAATTCTAGAACTACCTTTCACATCTATATATTTACAGCCATCCATGGGCAAGGGGTTGGCTTTTGGATATTGATTCTACCCTCATTTTGTTGCTTTAGAGTCATTATTCGATGCATTAGGGTGACATAGAGGCATACTTTGTGGCAAGGAAAGGACAAGTCAACTTGGGGAGCTCCTCTACAAGATCAACCCCTATTTTTGGTTGTAACTCTCTCCATTCCTATTAATACAAAGAGTATATTTTTTCTTATGTATGATGTTATGATTTCAAGTATTTCAATACCATGTTGATCTATTGAATTGTGTTATATAACAACCGTGGTGAAAATTCCATGTAATAAAAGTTAATAAAGGAAAAATAATAACCATGGTTGATGGGACACTTATTCCAAGCTAAATGTTGGGAAAAACATAGTGATGGGGATCACTTATGGTTAATTAATGGCTAAGGAAATTGGAAAAGGCAATGGCAAAGGCTTTGGAAAGGCAAAGTGGCATTTATTTACGAAAATAATAGAAATTAGGAGAAAAGGGAGGTGAAAGGTCACAGGTTTCATGTGAGGAGGAAAATGAAGGAAAATAATGGAAAAATGAAGAAAATAGAGACCTCATTAATAAAAAGGCTTCTAAGGATCAGTACACAAACATTTGTGAATTCAGTTTTGGAGCTCTCTCTCTATTCTCTCTCTCTCGTACTCTTAGGCATTACATTTTTCTTGGAGCACTCTTCGAGAGTGTGGCATACTTGGAATTTTGGAGCAAGAAGGAAAAGGAAGAGAAGGAAAGCGCAAGAGGACATCGGGATCAACGACTACAATAGGTTTTTCTTGTAGGTACCAAGTTGCATGTATGTTTTCCTCACTAGTTTTGGCATGCATGGCGTATGCATGTGGTTTATTGGTCATGATCTGTCAGTGGCATGGAGGATTTCCTGGATTAACAATGGATTTTCCTAGCCTTGCCATTTCTTGGATAGCCATGGTGTTGTGGGTTATTTTGTTTATTTTTCTGGTTGGTTCTCATGTTCCTTTAGCTTGGGTTGAGGTACTAGTTCTTGGAGCCTTGGTTGAACAAACACTCTAGAACCCTGTAACAATTTGGGTTGAGTTACTAATCCTGGAGCCTTGATTGCACAAATGCTCTGGATCCCTTGGTTGGTTGAGTTACTAATCCCAGAGCCTTGGTTCGACAAACGCTATGGAGCCCGACAGCAACTATGGGTTGAGTTACTAATCTTGGAGCCTTAGTTGGAACAAACACTCTAAAGTCATGGAAGGCTTGGGTAGAGACCAATCTGGTGATGGTTTTGTGATGTCCGGCCATGAGGTGGAATAATTGTTTAATGGGTTGAGGTGGTTGGCCTATGGAAGCCTTGGATGGTTTTGATTGATGTGTTTTATGAGATCCCACATTCATGCTTAGAATATGCACGAGGGTGACTAGCTGAAGAGATTTTTTGTTGAGCCATGTCTAGGGTCGGATGGTTCATGGAAGTCCCACAACTATTTGGCCTTTGCATAATTAATATGAGGTTATTTCTCCTTGTTATTTTATGAGTATTGTATTGGTTTATATGTGGATCATATGGTGGTTGTTTTCTTGGTATTTCTATGTTTATTATGTTGATTATGAACATGTATTATGGCAGTAGCTATGTATGGCTCTCATCATGTTTTTACTTGTAAATGAATGAACAATGTATCTATGGCCTAATGGATGAAACTGCAGCTAATGTATGGAGGCATGAATGCTTCTTAGCGATTCTCGGGTGCGTATGAGACCCTTATGCTTAGATCTATTGTTTACACCTCTAGATTACATATTTGTGATATGTTTGATGAAATGCTTGTCATGGCTAGTAGGGGTCCAGTCAAGGGCTTGTTTTATTAATTGCATTTGTATCATCATTCTGTTGTTATTATTTTGTTATGAAAGTATCATTAAATTTTGGGTAGTGACCTGGGCTCTGGGCCTAAAAAGTGGCTCAAATCTGTTAGGCCCCTATACTAATAGTGTAACCCCTTTTTGTTATTAGTACAACCCACTTATTATATTGATGTACCCATGTAGTGCCCATATTGTTACTATTGTGCCCCATAGAAGCCCATTATTGTTATTATTGTGCCCTTACATTATTATTGTTATGTCGACTCTTATTATGTTATGACCCCTTAGACTCCTATATATAGAAAGGAGGTCTTTTCATTTGTATCATCCAAGAATCGTTCATTTATGTAATGTAAAGAGGTTGGCCCCTCGAAGAGGCTGAATTTTTAAGGCGTTGATCTATCTTTTCTATCTTTTTCTTGAGTTGGTTTCATAACATTTGGTATCAGAGCTTTGGATTCTAGGGTTTCGCTGCTCCAAACAGGTCATCGTGGCATTTTCGCTATAACTTTTCTTCTACGACGTTTCAGAAGCTAAGAAAAAAAACCCATTTGAGAAGAAATCGCGCTGAATCTCGGGTCCGAATTTCAGAGTTGGTCGCGCTATATTTGCGGATATATGATCTGAGGAAGTTGGTCTTCTTGCAGACTCCTGAATTTCATTCCAAACAGGTCATCGTGGCATGTTCGCTATAACTTTTTTTTCTGCAACGTTTAAGAAGCTAAAAAAAAATCCATTTGAGAAGAAATAGCGTTGAATCTAGGGTCCTAATTTTAGAGTTGTTCGCACTATATTGGCGAAGATATGATCTGAGGAAGTTGGTCTTCTTGCAGACTCCTGAATTACATTCCAAACAAGTGACTTGGGGAAAATCGTCATAACTTTCTCTCTAAGCATCAAATTGAAATTTCGTAAGAACGTGTAGAAAGAGGACAGATTGTAGTTTCTTGTATATATTTTTCAGAGCTAAAGGTTGAAACAGTGGCACGTGACACTTCATACAAGTTCGCTCTTCTGGAAAGGTCTATAATCAGGTCATCTTGGGAGATTGTGCATAACTCTTTCTTGGGGAATCAAATTTGCATCAGACTGGTGGCATTGGAAAGAGGACGCAGAGGGCTACTACAGGTCACAATTTCAGAACTTAAAGATATAAAAGCACAGAGTTACAGTCGTTTCAAGGTTGAGCTCCTAAAATCAAGAAAAAGCAAGATCAGGAAGTTTGATGGCAAGGATCCCGTAAATTGGATACTTCAGATGGAGCAATATTTTGATCTACATGGTGTACCACTATTACAAAAGGTATGTATTGCATCTTCATATTTAAGAACCCGATCAATTTTTATGGTATGAAGGGCTTTGTTCTTGTAAACAACTTGTTACGTGGTCAATTTTCACGGAGAGAATGATAGCACATTATGAGGATACAAAGAGCAACACCTTCTTTAGAGTAACACCACAACAACTGGAAAGAGTAAAAGGGCTTTGTGACATAGTGGAAAGCAAAATTATGGAAACCAGGAAGCATACCCCTCACAACTATAAAGATGGAAGTGTTGTTTCTCCAGCCTTCCACAACCTACAAGGGTTACACCACAACAATTGGAAGAAAAAAGAGAAACAGGGCTTTGTTACAATTGTGATAGCAAATGCACTAATGGTCATAAGTGTGCTGAGAAGAAATTATTTTACATAGAATATGAAGAGGAAGAAGAAAAGGATCAAGAAACATCAAAAGAAGAGGATATAGGCCAGGACCCCACCCCAGAGAAAGAAGAAATGAATCATACCATATCTTGTAAAGCATTGGCAAGAATTACCACTCCTCAAACTCTCAAGATAGAAGGACATATCAAGAAGAAAAAGGTGCAAGAAGTGAAAGATCACATAGAGAAAGAAGAAATGAATCCAACCATATCTTGTAATCCATTGGTTGTGATTACCACTCCTCAAACTGTCAAGATAGAAGGACATATCAAGAAGAAAAATGTTCAAGAAGTGAAAGATCACATCGAGCATCAACAACAAGTTCTCCAACTTTTAAAGGATAACGCAACTTCCGTGCAAAATCAAACAAAACAACAGGTAGCTCAACATCGTAGTGAAATATGTTTTGATGTAGGTGATTGGGTATTTTTACTGCTACATCTCAAGCAAGGTATTTATGAGAAGGAAATGTTGGCAACTACATGCACTTAAAAAATCGCGACCTTACCGAATGGGAAGACTCTTCAAGGATGAGGATGTGGAAGCATTGTTTTGTGCTATTTTTATTATCTAACCAGATTGGATAAATGAAGCAAGGGATGAATGGAAGAAGGATGAAGAAGTATGGCCACTTATTCACAAGTTGCAAAAGATCCCAATTCAAACAATATTGCCAGAAATTCAAGAGGAAAGAAAAATCATATTGGAACCTGGAGCAGTCAAAAAAACAAGAACTCAACAACTACGAAATTGATCAATTTCAAAGTATCTCATCAAGTGGAAGAACTTACCCGCTGAAGATTCCACATGGAAGGACAAAAATTTTATACACAAGCATCAAGAACTACTCAAGAATTGAGGACAATGCTTTTTGAAGGAGAGGGGAATGTTAGGCCCCTATACTATTAGTGTAACCCCTTATTGTTATTAGCACAACCCACTTATTATATTGATGTACCCACATAGTGCCCATATTGTTACTATTGTGCCCCATAGAATTCCACTACTGTTATTATTCTGCCCTTACATTATTGTTGTTATGTCGGCTCTGATTATGTTATGACCCCTTAGGCTCCTATATATAGAAAACAGGTGTTTTCATTTGTCTTGCTAACCTAAATGCCCTCTCTAATGAATCAGGTTCCCAAAGGCGAACATCATGTTGGATATTATCCTTTAAAGTCCCTATGAACACATCAACCCTATGCTCCTCATGGTCGCAAACATGGTGGCAATTGATAGACTTACCAACTATGCACACTTTTGTGCATTATCTCATCCTTTTAAATCTAGTACAATTGCTACTGTATTTATGAAAACAATTCAAAATATTTATGAAAATCCAAGGATTATTGTAAGTAACAGAGACCCCATTTTCATTGGAATTTTTTGGATGGAATTATTTTCTTGTCTTGTTACTCAATTAGATCATAACTCATCTTATCATCCTCAATCTAATGGACAAACTGGGATAGTGAACAAATGTTTGGAAGGATATCTTCGTTTCTTTTTATATGATAAAGAAACACAATGGGTCAAGTGGTTACGTCTAGCTGAAGGGTGGTATAACACTTCCTTCTATATTGCAGCAAAAATGACCCTATTTATGGCACTTTATGGATATCACCCACCATCCATCACATCATATTTATTATTGAATTCTAATGTTCAAGAAGTGGCAGATCACATCGAGCATCAACAACACGTTCTCCAACTCTTAAAGGATAACATCACTCTAGCACAAAATTGAATGAAACAATAAGAATATCAACATTGCAGTGAAATAAAAATTGATTTAGATGACTGGGTATTTTTGTGGCTACAACCATACAAATAGATGTATCTCAAGAAAGATAAGGAGGACAATAAATTATCACCCAAGTATTAAGATCCTTACAAGGTGTTGTAGAGGATTGGTATTATGGCATGTAAATTGGATCTACCCACATCTTGCCAAGTACACCCATTTTTCCATGTTTCATGCTTAAAGAAGGTTATCGATGAGAAGATTCTAGTAAAACCAGTGTTTCCACAGCTTGACAAAGAAGGAAAAATCATATTTGAGCTTGAAGCAGTCACAGAAAAAAGAGGTTGACAACTATGGAATCGATCAATTTCCGAGTCTCTCATTAAGTGGAAGAACTTACCCACTGAAGATTCCACATGAGAGGATTAAAATTTTATACAGAAGCATCCATAACTACTTAAGTGTTGAGGAGAACATGTTTTTCAACAAGAGGGGCATGTTAGGTCCATATAATACTAGTGTATCCCCCTTATTGTTATTGTTTTGCCCATATGGCCTCCATATTGTTATTGTTGTGCCCCATAGAATCCCACCATTGTTATTATTGTTCCCTTACATTATTATTGTTATGTAGGCTCTGATTATATTGTGACCCCTTAGAATTGTACATATACAAAAGAGGTCTATTCATTTGTATTATCCAACAGTTTTTCATTTATGTAATGTAAAGGAGGTTTCCCCCTCAAAGAGGATAATTTTTAAGTCGTTGAACTATCTATTTGTGAGCTAGTTGCATAACATAGTTTTATACTTGTAGAGTCTAACTTCTTTTCCTTATCTTTTGGAACATGAATGTGTGCAGGAAATCTAAAGATTTAGAGATGGTCTACACATGGTTTCTTCCCTAAGAACTCTTCTTCTGGTGTCATATTATCAAGGATTCTATGAGGAATTTTATTTTGTATGTATAATTTTTTCATGGATGCTTCTCCCCATAGAAATTTTGGTAGGTCTTGATAAAAAATTGTAGTCCTTATGCATTCTTCAATGGTTCTATTCTTCCTTTCTGCTAATCCATTCTGTTTAGGGTTGTAGGGAACAATGAGCTCTGTCTTAATGCCTACATATTTATAATATGCTATAAGTTCTTTTGAAGTATATTCATCTCCAATGTCAGATCTTAGAAATTTTAAATTTCTGTCAGTCACAGTCTCAACTTTGGATATAAACTCCTTTAACTTCTCAAATACTCCATCCTTTGTCTTGAGAAGATAGAGCTATGTCTTTCTAGAGTGGTCATCAATGAAGGTCACATAATATTGGTGCCCTCCAAATAATTATTAGACATGGGTGCACATGCATCAGAATAAATGAAATCTAATATTTCGTTAGGTCTTGTATCACTGATCGTAAAGGGATTCTTAGTATTCTTTCCCAAGGTACATCCCTTGCATACTCCTTCATGGTCCTCCTTGACGTTGGGGATGCCCTTCACCAATTGAATTAGAGAGGGTATTATCATGTATTAAATATGTACATATATTCTATGCCAAATATAGATGGGACTAATTTCCATATGAACAAGGGCTTGAGGATATTGAGCTATAACTCTCTATAATCATTCCTTCACGAATCTCAAAAACCATTTCCTTTAGAAAAATAGAATATTTTCGCAAAAATAAAACCTTACCATATACAATGGAAACTCTCTTTTCTTTATCTTCCAAATAAGAAATAGAAAAAAACTTATTTTTCAAACTTGGGGCATAGAGGATGTTTTTTAGGTGTAGATTTTCTCCACTTTCTAGCTTCAATGATGTAGATCCAAGGCCCTTGACTGCATAGCTATAGTTGTCTCCAAGCTCAACTGCATATGATGATGATACATTTGATAGAGTATGAAATTGTCCACTTTCTTCTATCATGTTTCTTGAGGATCCACTATCAATAATCCGTGCATTTTCATCATAAATTGTACTTGTAAGTGTAGCCAAGAATCCTTTATGCTTGACTCTCCTAGATAGATTGTAGATGATCCTTCGAACTAGGTTTCCTAAAATTTTCATGAGATTGTGTACCATCTTAAAATAAATTTCCATTGAGAGAGTTATATTTTCTTCGAATATTATTTTTCCTTCCTTCAATTAATATCCAATAAAGAAATCTTCAACTAGTCGTTCTTTCACCATAGCTGTGATACCATGTTGAGAAATCAATAAATATAGATAATAGGGTTTGGTCCCTCTTTCTTAATAATTACTTGTGATTTATTTTTTCCTCTTTTAATTCTTTGTTATTTTATCTTTCATCAAGAAATTACCAAATAAAATGTATAAAGATTACAAGAACAAGGAACACAAGCTATAGCCACTCAGTTAGGGAAAAACCCTTATTTAGTGAAAACCCAATCAAACTCTTCCACTAAAATATTCAAATCAAGGTGAGCTAATCCAAGAGAATTTTGACCTAGATAAATACCTTCTCAATTCACTAAGTCATACCTTACTTAACTTTTATGTATTCTTCCAAAGTCATCAAGTGTCAGTTTCCGAGATGCAGCTTCAATCTTGAATTTTAGGCCCTCGAATACAAAATTTCAAGCCTGTAACTATTTTAGAAATTCTGGCACCCAACTACTTGTCCACTCTAGAAGCCTTAAATGTAGTATATGCCATAGAAAATAAATAAAAGAGCATGAAACCCATGCTTGAAAAATAGTTTTATTTTGCAATAAATTTTTTTTTTGAAAAAAACAATTATGAAGATGAACACTAGCTACAACCTTCAACAACTATTCTAGTCATTAATTGTTAGAAAATGTAATTGGTTTTAGTCTTCATAATTGTAAGTGTACTCAAGTCATTATGTATATCTTATGTTACAATACAAAAAAGAAAAAAAATGTTATTTTAAGCATGTGTTTCATGATCCATTTTTTATGGTCATCTTGGTCAAAGCATGTTCTTCATTCCTCTAGGGTCTTTCATGTCAGAAGATTTTTTTTTTCATGAGTCAAACAAGTCCTTTCCATTTTGTATAAGGCCCTATCGGGTAAGTTGTAACATGTAAAAGATATTTATTTCAAGTCTAGAAAGTTCTACAAGCCTCCTAACACAAGTCTCCCCTGGAAGTGACAAGTTGTCATAAAGAAGTGAATTCGACATCATGAAAATCCTATAAATCTAAGCAAAGTAAACCAGATTTAACACCAATTCAATATTATCAATAAACAAGATTGATCTGTAGCAAGGAGCATCAAGAAAGCTAAAGAAAAGGTCAACGAAGCAAGTAGAAGATAAGAATATAAGGGAAAATATGCTTTTGGGACTTATTCTCTCACACATGTGAAGGTTAAGGATTTTGCAGTTTTAAAAATACAGGTTGAACTTGCAACTCGAAGGTGGGGGATTAAGTTGAATCTAGAAGCCAATTGAAGCAGGATTGACTCTTATTGTCTTGGTTAATCTTTGACCTAATTGGAAGGTCCTCTTGGACGAATGACTTGGTACTTAGAGGAGGACTTGGTCTAGGGTTTTTGGTATTGGTTTTCTCATTTGAATTTGATTCTATATGAAGAGAATATATCTTTTGGGCTTCCCCTTGGATGTGTTTTTCCCTCGCTTGGAGCCTAATACTTCTGTCCATTGTATCTATTAATTTTCCACTTAATAATTGTTTGATGAAAAATGTCTAATAAATAAACGTAACGAGATAAAAAGATTTCACAAGAAATTATTAATGTTAAGGATAATTTTAATTTATATCTTCCCTACTACATTCAACAACATGGTATCAAAGCTAAGGTGAACAAGATAAGTCAACTGGAAGTTCATCTTGAACATTTTACTTGTCAAAGGGAATCATTTGCAAAAAGACACAAAGCTAGAAGAAGAATATCTATTGACCTAGAAGGAAGAGTACCACATCAAGTCTTTGTTGAAGAAAACCTCATCATCAAGATTTCATTGGAGGAAGAAAGTCCAAGTTATTATTGAAGACTCTCTAGTGCATCATCTTGAAGAAGATACATAATTAAGGAATCTTGGGATGATCATTCACTCTTTGAAGCTATTTGAAGATAACATTTCTAAAGGAATCCTAGAATTAAGCAATCTAGGGTATCATTGAAGTATCCTTTAAGTTGTCGAAAGCATCAAGATAGTTTGAGACACCATCAAAAGAGTTGAAAAGTAAGTATTATATTGTCTTCTATGTCTCAATATATAGATCATGTGACTACATTTTGCAAGGAAAGAAACAATATTGTCGGATCAACAAAATTCCTAGCATGGAAGAACAAAATTGACTTAGAAATCATTGAAAATGAAGTCATTGTAGTTTTTAACCCCATACAAAAATTACAGGCATACGAATTCTAAAAACAGAAAATAAATAATGGTGAGAGCATAAAACATAAAACAGATCTACACAGATATTTTCCCTTGGATCCCAAAACCAGAACTACCAGATTGATTTTTCATTATATTCCTTTCAATGTTACAATACACATATATACATGTCGAAGCATCCATCAACCCGAATCCATTAACCTATATTAGGACATAATTGTAGTTCGCTCGATCGAATCTACAAAATACCATGGGTAGAAAAGCATCATGCCCAAAACCATGTGTGAAAACCATGCACAAAACCATAGGTAGGTTTTCCCACCTAATATATGGTCCAAAAAAATCCCCCCCTCAAACTCCCCGGCAGGGGGGGCTGCTGCCCCATGTACGACCCCCCTCCTGCGCCTGGTGCAACAAATAAGGGGGTGCTATTACAGGTGGGGCTAGTCATGGAAATAATATAAGACACACCCAACATTCTCCCACTCATTGTTTCTCTTTCCATGGGGGGAGACTAGAGAGCTTAGTCATTGGTCTATCCATGCAATGCCCATGATTCTCTACACCAAGAGAACTTATCAATGCTCATAGACTTTGTGAATCCATCTGCAATATTCTTCAAAGTTTTCACCTTTACAAGAAACACCATTTTTTCCTCAACCATATCCCTCACAAAGTGATATTGAACATGAATTTTCTTTGTCTCTGAATGATAAGCAGGGTTCTTTTCCAAGAAAATTACACTTTGGCTATCATAGTCTATCCTTGTAGCTCATTTTACCAACCCCATACCTGAACACAATATCTGCAACCAAACTACTTCCTTGCTTGCATGAGGGGTTGCCATGTATTCTGCCTTTGTAGTTGAAAATACCACTACATATTGTCTCTTTCTCATCCAACTAACTGCACCTGCAAATAAGTTAAATACATACCCACTTGTAGATATTATTTTATCTAGATCTCCATCCTAGTCTGCATCAACAAATCTACAGATGTCCAAAATGCTATCCAATACTAGTCTTCCTTGGTAGCACAAATAATAATCACTAGTGCCACACAAATACCTCAAAACTGCCTTCACTCCTGCCCAAATCTCCTTCCCTGGTTTTGAAATAAATCTGTTCAATACTCCCACTGCATGTGCAATGTCTGGTCTAGTACAAACCATTGCATACATCAGGATACCAATTGCACTTCCATATGGACCATGAGACATGTCCTCTTCGTCTTCTTGTGCCTTGGGACACTATTCAACAGATAAGTTTACACCAACATGAATAACACCATTCACTTTTTTAGTATCATGCATATTAAACCTCTGCAATATTGTTTTGACATACTTACTCTGGTTCAGCTAGATCTTCCTCTTTGCTCAATCTTATTTAAATTCCATGCCCAAAATATAGTTTGCAACACCAATATCTTTCATATCAAATTTGGAGGAAAATTGGGTCTTCAATTACTGGATAATTTCTTTGTTATTTCCAATCACCAAAATATCATTCATATATAAGACCAAATAAATAACACAATCCCCAATTAATTTTAAATGCACATAGTGATCTACGTTTCTTTTGGTGAAGCTAATTCCTTGTATATATGTATCAAATTTCCAATACCACATCCTTGGTGACTATGTTAACGCATACCCTTCACCAAAAAGACTTTAGGTTGCTTCATGTAGATCTCTTCTTCTAGATCTCCATGAAGCAATGATGTCTTCACATCCATATGTTGTACCTCAAAATAAAAAGGAGCAATAAAAGATAAATATAATCTAACAGAAGCTACCTTGGCAATAGGAGAAAAAATATCACCAAAATCAATTCCTGACACTTTGGAATAACTTTTTTCTACCAACCAAGCTTTGTATTTCTCCACCTTTCCTTTTACATTCATATTCTTCTTAAACACCCATTTTTTGGAAATGGGATTCCTTCCAGCCAACAATTCCACCAGATCATGAGCCTCATTTTTATGCAAAGATGCTATTTCATCAATAATGGCCTCTTTCTAGAGTTTTCCATCCTCTAAATCTACTGCTTCCATGACAACTCTTGGATCATCATCAATAATAGATAAAGAAAAATTTGAATAGAAAGTTGCTCGACTATACGTTTTTGGACGCCTTCTTTCTCAAACTAATATTCTCATAGCTGGAGTTTGTGGCTCTTCATATTCTAATTCCTATTTTGTTGTAGAGTCTAATTCCTCCTCCTTTAGATTAAACTCTATATTCTCAAGTTCCTTTGGTAGGACTTCATGTTTAATAATATCTTTCACCTCTCTCAACACCACATCATGATTATACACAACCTTCCTTTTTTCTAGGTTCGAAACCTTATAACATTTTAAACCATCTTGATACCCAACAAAGATGCACCTTTCAGATTTACTATCCAACTTGGTTCTTTTCTCCTTCGGAACATGTATATATGCATAAAATCAAAATACCCTCAGATGTGAAAGATATGGTTACTTACAAGTCCATACCTCTTATGGAGTCTTATCCTCCAACATTGATGAAGGTGATCTATTAACCAGGTAACATGCAGTCTCCACCGTCGGTGCCCAGAATTATTTTCCAATCCCAGCAGAACTAAGCGTGCTTCTTTCATTTTCCATCAATGTCATGTTCATTCTTTTTGTAACTCCATTTTTCTAAGGTGTGTATGGAGTACTCTTCTGCCATGCTATACCACATTTCTTGCAGAACTCTTCAAATTCCTTCTTACAAAACCCTCCACGATTATCTGTCATCAACACCTTTATCTTCTTCTCTATCTAGTTTTCCACCAGAGCGTTAAATTCTTTAAACTTTTCAAATACTTTAGATTTATTCGTAAGGAAATATATCCATGTATTACTTGAGAAGTCATATATAAATGATATCAAGTACACAGAATTACCCAATGATGCAACCGACACAGGTCCAAACACATCGTTGTGCACAAGCTCTAATATTTATTTCGCCCTCTTAGTACCAGAGGGGAAAATCATCCAATTATGCTTCCCATATAGACAATTGTCATAGAAATCAAAATCTAGAGAGAAATTAGACATGCCTTCTACCATACCATTACAATATGTCCAAGTATTTGATACCATAGCATGGTCCTTTCTCTAGAGACCACTATATTTTTTGCTCCACTTTCAAGAACCAAAAAATTGCTGCACCCATCAATAACAAGGCTACGCTGAACGTTGTACAAACTTCAAATCCAAACTCCCTGCATCAATACTAGTATTTGTTGAGCCATATTACAAGCATATTTGTCAAACACTGTTGTTACACCTGCATCATCCAACTTGCTTACAAAAATTAGATTTCTGGCTAATGCAGGAATATGTGGAACACCTAGAAGTGTTTTAATCCTTCCACCTTGCAACTTCAACTTGACTTTTCCATGATCGATGATTCTAGCCTTCCTGTCATCCATTAAGAAGACATCAACACCATCATATTTATTATACTAAGAGAACCACTTCATGTGGGGAGTGAAGTGAAAGGATTCACCTAAGTCAATCAACCATGACTCATGATCTACATGTGTACTTGAAGAAGTAGAGAAGTACACATCCCCACCTTCATTTGAGCTGGTTTTTTCCTGTACAAAAGGAGAATCATCATATCCCTTCCCTTTCTCAGGAGCTTTAGATTACAATCATTTTTGAACTGTCCTTACTTTCCACATTTCCAGCACACATTTATAGGTTTTCCTAGAGATTTAGATCTCCCTCTAGACTTAGGTCTCCGACTCAATGATTTATTTTTGTCTCTGTACTAGTACCATCCTCATAAGGACAAGGCATCACCATTATGGCCCTTCATATTTTTCCATCTGATCTCCTCTGACAACAAGGATGGGACTATTTCATAAAACTGTATGGATGTCACGTTGCTACCTATTGCAACAACCAGACCATCCCACAAATCTGGTAGAGAACATAAAAACTGATGCATTTATCTTCATCTGAAATTTTGATATTAATAGATAACAAATGTCTTACCATAGTATTAAAGGCGTTCATATTCTCTTTCACCCTATCTCCATCCTTCATCCTTAGGTCATACAACTTTTGTTCGTAGGAATAGTTTATTCACGAGGGACTTAGACTGGTAGAAAGTCCCTAAATTTTCGCACAAATCCTTCACCAAAGCTTCCCCTAATACATTCAACAATACTGAAACTCAGATACATAACTGTATTGTTATCTTTTCCTTTCGATCCAACTTCACCCAATCTTCAGCTAACATAGCGATTAGTTTAGTACCTAGATATATTGTGATCCATTGATCTTTATCCACCAATAGATCCTCCATCTTGGGTTTCCAAAACTCTAAAATCTCACCATTAAATTTCTCTATCTCTATCTTTCCACTTCTCACCATCTTCTTTCACCACAAGAATTGATCCCAAAGATCTCCCACTGAACAGGGTTTGCCACAAGCTCAAGCAAAACCCCTCAGTAGAAAAGGTGTCCCCTTGAAGCCAAAACAAATTTGATACCAAATGTAGGTTTTAACCCCGTATAGAAATTACCTGCACATGAATTTTAAAAACAAAAATAAACAATGGTGAGAGGATAAAACATAATATAGATATACACAGAGATTTTCCCTAGATCCTGAAACTAGGACTACTAGATTGGTTTTTCATTATATTCCTTTCAATGTTACAATACATATATATATACATGTTGAAGCATCCGTAAACCATGGATTAGAACATAACCTTAGTTCCCTTGATTGGATCTACAAAATACCATGGTAGAAAACTATTATTCCCAAAACCATGCAAAAAACCATAAGTACATCCCCCCACCTAATATAGGGTCCAAATTTTTTTCCCAGGGCGTTGCCTCAAACTTTGTAAAGGGGGCTACTACGCCCCTCAAACTCCCCGATAGGGGGGCTACCACCCTGCTTGTGACCCCACTTCTACACCTAGTGCAACGAATAGGGGGCGCTATTGTGTGTGGGCCTAGTCGTGGAAAGAATATAACACACACCCAACAACCATGGAATATGTCCTTGGTGAAGTAGTTGTACTAGGTAGAGAGAAGACTCAAGAGTTAAAAAAATACAAGAAAGGAGAAGTAAGGGTACAAATAATAATTGTTGAATTTATTAAAGACCATCTTATTACCTTTGTTATTTATTTGAAGACATCCAAGTTTATATATGATGAATTGGTAAAGTTGCACTCCATAAGTACATCATGTAAAAATATTTCCTTGAGGAATAAACTATATATAATAAGGAATTAAAAGGATGACGGCATGGCCACTTATATAATGAAGATATCACAAATAGGGGATCAATTATAAGGCCTTGGAGAAATCGTTTCTGACACTGAAATTACCATTTGTGTACGAAATTATTTTCCACCTTATTGGAACATTTTTGTAACTAGAATCTACTCAAAGAAGGATACTACACCTTTCGATGATTTATGTGCTCAATTTATCTTGGAATAATCTAGGATTAAGACAAGGGATGACATTGAATCAAACAAAAGGTCTGAATCCTTTATTGTAGTGTCCAAGAATTTGAAGAAAGGGAAGTTTCGAAATTCCAATGCAAGAAAAACTCTCTCGAAGCTCAATGATTTATATGTAATAAGTATGGTCACCTTAAGAGGAATTATCCAAAAAAATAGAACAACGAAAGAAAGGAAAGAAGCGGAGCTCACATATTTGAAGAAAATGGAGAACCTGAGAAGAAGCCAAAGGAGAAGCTCCCAAAGATAGTTTCTGGAAAAGCATGGCATCATATATAGAAGCATATGATAGTAGAATAATTCAATTTTACATAATCAAGTTTCTTCAAAAATTCATATAACTATCAAAGAGTGAGGGTACTTGGACCATATTAAATATTACAATTCATCCAAGAATTTTCGAACATCATGTTAAAGGTAGTCATTTTGAAAAGAGGGATCATCAAGATCCTATAAGAACCATCATTCTAGAATTTTCTTGGAAAAAGCATTAAGAAATGACTAGTATATATTCCATATGGTATGGAAGAAATACTTTTGAAAGATGAAGGGATGGAAACGGTCAAGTTGTAATGACGGGAATAAAGAAAGTCTTTCTACCTTGGAAAAGAAACATATTGTCAACAATTATAAATAAATAAGCTCCTTCAAGAAAGGATGGTTAGATGGTTGTATGGAAGGAAATGTATGCATATTTTAAATAACTCTTCTTTAGGGTAAGGTTCATATGTACAAGAATCACACAAGAAGGGTTGGTTATGAGAATGTGCTCAAGAAGTCTTCCATATGGTTTCATGATGCTTAGAAGAAGAAATTTGACATGCTTTAGAATGGCTACAGATCAAGAATCTCTCACAATATTGCATGCCATAAATGAAACAATATTAATCAACATCAAGTATAGTCTCTAGAAGAAAGAAAGGGATTTAATAATGAAAAATCAATGAAAGATATAGCACCCCAGTAATCAAGTTTGATCCATGGGAACCCTAATTAAAAGTGGATGCATGGAGAAATATCCTTGGTTCATGCAAAAGGATGTCGATATCAAAAGACTCGAGTAAGAAATCACTTTGACAAAAGGGTCATCATTATAAGTTAAGTATAATGTTACTATTTTAATTTTGGTTATCTGGTTAGCATATTATATTTCTTGCTGGAAGGATGTTGTAGAAATACACTACGATAGTTGAGGCAAGTCCAAATGTTGATGTTAAAACTTGATTCAAAGAACATATGGATTGAGTGATTCTTTTCGATAATCCTTAAAGAATTTCAAACTCGAGATGTTTATGTCATCATCTTGGAATTGAAAGGTAGCAGTGTAAGAAAATAACATGATGTTCATGTTCCTAGATCAACAAATATGACTTTCATGTTTAAGAGGGAGATATGACTGGCTTTAAGTTTGAAAAGGATCAACATAATTCCTTCATTGATGATGATTAGAGGATAGTGATATGCAATATTGATGGCTTGAATCATGTCACAAGAATGAAGGGAAAAGATTTCTCTACAACATCTAGCTTGAAAGAGAGATCAATATTAATAAATAGAAAGGAAATAAGGAGTTATGCAACTATAGCCATGAATAATTGGTAGTTGATACACTTATGGAAACAATATAGAGATCATGTGGCTATGACTTCCCAGTTAAAAGGAAGCGAAATGATCTCCTATATTATTTGACAGTGGGTGAGGATAACAACACATTTGTATTCTCTCCTTCATGTGTCATGCACTAGGACATGACTAATAGTCGTATGTCTAAGTGAAGGCCATGGAGAGAGAATGGTGAATGGAGGATTGGATAAGAAGCTATGACTTCCTTGAGGAGATAAAATACAATATAGGATGTGGACCGACACTCTTTGAGGATTAGATAGGTATTCAAGACAAGAGTTGTCACAGAGGACTATTTCTCTTTAAGTATTGGGAATCCGAGATAATAATAGTCCTAAAAAGACATACCTAGTGAACATATGGATGGGGTATGTACTTTGAAGAGGTAGTGTGGTATCTTATGTAAAGCCTCCCAACATTACATTCTTGTATAAGAAAGATATTATCAAGTTAAGGCCTCACTATGTTGACAATTCTAGTTCTAATGTTGATTCTTAAATATGGCTTACTAATTCGACTCTTTTGTGAGAACTCTACAGTTTAAGAATAAACATGTACCAGATGTATAATTATAAATACCTCCCTAATTAAGAGGGAAGGTGGAAAATGTAACTAGTTACGGTCTTCATAATTGTCAATGTACTCAAGTCATTGTAAATATTTTATGTTATAAGAAACAAAAGAAAAGAAAATGACTTTGAGCATGGGTTTCATGCTCCATATTTTATGGTCATCTCAGTCCAAGTGTGTCCTCCAAGCTTCTAGGATTTTTCATGGGGTCAAAAGAGTTGTTTTCATTTGTATCAGACCTGTTATACAGGAATAGTGTCCAAACGGATGCTGCTATTCCCACTAAGATGGGTGGCTATCTTAGAAACAAACAATCAAGGTCTACTATTGATTCCTTTTATGAAAATAGATGAGAGGAGAACCAAGAGGGCCAACCCGAGTCTTGTGCTCGATTTGCTCTCTTTCTTTATAGAGTTTTGTTGCTTGCTCTTTGTCTGCTTAGCTTCAAAAGGACCTGTAGAATCACAACAACATACTACTATGCAAGAAACAAGGATCTAAGTTCATAAATAATGCAAGATCAGATGTGCATTAACCATATACAGTCATATATAAACGAGTACACAAGAATATGGAAGGAAACAAGAATAGCTTTATTCAGATGAAAAGTAGCAAGAGGATTACAACCATGAGCTCTGACCTAGCATCATCCTCCAGCTAAGAAGCCCTTCTTCACCTCAAGCAAAGCAAAATCACCCAACACTGTGAATGTACACCAGAATACCAACAACACTTCTCTATAAGTTACAAAATTCCAGCCTCTGGATCTCTGTGATGAGGGATCCATATATAGATTATTACAGAGAGGTGAATCATCTTTTGGGATCTTGATTAGTGTCTTCTCTCTGATAGTTCCTGCTTCCACTTAGAGAATGAAGATCTCTTACTCATCCCTGGTCGAAAATAGAGAGGCAAATGTCAGAGGGGAAGCTTTTGGAAGATTCCATGATCTTCCACCTCGCATTTTTGTCCCTGCCATTTGTCCATTCCCGACCATCACACCCTACAGAGGAGAAATTCAGTATGAATCCCACCTTGTACACTGGGAAGATGATATGCATCACACCCTCTGCATTGAGATTTCAGTATGGTCCAGTTTTGACCATTTATGAGCAGTTTTCAGTGGAGAACTTTTGGGAGATGATGTAATCAGCTAACCTT
>APFE031682535.1:0-16739 GCA_000404065.3 Pinus taeda | reverse complement strand
AAGAATATATGGAAAATAATGTAGAATAAGTGGATTGAAAGCGATTTTGTTTTTCAAGTAGGGTAGGGTAGAAAACAAACATGAAAAATAAGAGAAAAAAATAAAAATCTCAAGTGAAAATCTACTTTGAGGTGCGTTAGATTGGCTCATTGATTAGAAATCACCATGAGGTGGTCAATGTGTTGAGAAAAAATAAAAAAGGATAAAAAAAAAAGATCATAACTGAAAACTCCCTTTGAGGCACCTAGGGAGACCTACTAGTTGAAAACCTCCTTGAGGCAGCTAGTAGGCCTAGAAAAAAGAAAAACAAAGTAATAAATATAAAATCTTTGCTCCATGTGTCACTATGATGAATGCATGTATTCTCCAACATCTACAAGCAAAATAAGTTGGCACCAACAAAAGAAAAAAATTCGTCAAGCCTAGTCGAAAGAAGTCAATTTTTGACTTTATCTTCCTTTGCTCAAATACTCCAACAAGGCCAAGGCCATGCCAATCCATTACCCTCATCTATTTCCACAATCCACCCATCATTCTCAAGCTTTTCCCATTCAATTTTCTTACTATCCAAAAAGCTACAAGAATGCTCTGTTTTACTACAGGAAACAAAAATACATAGAGCATAAATTTATTTTTTCCATAACTTAAAACCATGCATCCATTTACCAAGATGTTTCATGGGGAGATGAGTATGGATGATGGTAATATTCCCAAGAAATTTCAAAAAATTCTAGTACATAGTTTCCAAGAAATCAGCCTCCATCACCTACAATTATTTTTTATTTTTCTCAATATCCGCGCATCCATGTAAAAATTTGTTTCATGGTGACATCCATAAGGATGATGGTAACATGCCCAAGAAATTTGAACGGATACTAGTGCACTATTTCCAAGAATTCGGCCTCCATCAACATCATCCATTTTTAGTTTTTGTCAAGATTCATGCATCCATTAGCCAAATGTTTTTTATGGGAGGTGCATAATGATGATGGAAAGATGATAAGAAAGTTTTAGGTCAATCCATTCTAACATTTGGGAGATATGGACAAAGCAAGTCTACTACTAGAGGCTCTCCTTAATTACTACAAGATCTCTACAGGAAGTTTGAAACTACTACAAGATCTCTACTGGAAGTTTGAGAAGAAGCTACAAGAAGCAATATGAGGGAGAAATGGGTAAAAAGGTCAGATATTATTTAGGGAAGGTTGATATAGGTACCCCAACACATGCACATCAACATCAACTCAGCAGCACTATGCATGTCTCTCCAACAACCATCGGGTAGGTACAAGTATGCAATATTCTTGAACTCTTATCTTGAGCATATTATAGTTACAAATTTGTTGTCAATGCATACGAGATGAGATTTTATAAGCTAAGGATGGGTTAGTGGTCTCAATTGCCTTCAACTAGTTAATTGCAGCTCACTCCTTCAGTCATGCAATGTTGAAAGGTCAAATTATGAAGGGTGATGATTTCAAGGAATGAGGATCGCAGTTAAAGGACGAAATTTTTGCAAATGTCATGTCACCACAACATTCAAAGCCCTCCATCCACTTCATATTCACTATATATACATCATTCATCCATCCCATTTCATAATTTCAAAAACAAACCCTACACTCTATCTCACCCTGAACATTTCTTGAAAAACAAACAGAGCATCCTCTCCACTTTCACAAACCTAAATCATTTATCATCACTCCCATACAGTTTGAAGACTTTGAAGGAAGAAGGAATGATTGCTACAGTAAGAAATAATATTTCTACAAGAAGGAAGAAAGGAACAAATTGTGTTAAAAACAAAAAAAAAAAGGCAATTCTTGAGAGAGACCTAATCAAAATAGAAAACTCCAAGGCCTTTAGGCAATCATCTAGGCCACAAAAGAAAAGAAGAAGCCAAGATAATGGTCTCAAAGAAAAATGATTTTTCTTTGAACAAATATGTTTTTGGGCTTGTCCTTGTGAAACTTACATCGAAGATTCATAATGCACAATAGAGAGGCCACCATGACCATGAATGTGGCACAATGAGGTCACTAAGTTTCTTAGAGGATGAGCAACAATTTCAGCAGAGGTGTATGATGGGCCTCTAAATTAGACATAAATTAAGGCCATCTCTCTAAATTAAACATAAATTAAGGCCTATGACCATCCTTCAGCACATTAAACCTCTTTTTTGGATTAGATAATGTATTTTTAACTTTAATATATTCATTATGAAAGTTTATGAATAATTGGATATTTGTGCCTAATATTATTTATTTTTTTGGATTATTATGAGAATATTGGGTAGCTTATGAAGATTCAGAGGAGGAGATAATTTAGGGACTTTCTCCCCACTACAAGAGGATCAATATTAAATAATAAATCAACAATACATTATGGAATTATGGTACGGGTTTTGACACTGAAATGATTGAGAAAATCTAGGAATGAGTTCCCTTCCATTTAATGCAGATTCCTAGTATTGGGAACCAGATCCACTAATCAAACAATTTTGGTTGGGAAAGCATCCAACTTTCATGGGGAATGATTCCTAATCATTTTTTATAAGCACCAAGTCGAATTTTCCTCTAGGGATAGATTTTCATTAGTCTCCTTGTGGAGAGAACTCGTACTTTTGCAGCTCCATTGTATTTTCTTGCATGCATGTAAGTGTATTGATGAAAATAATGAAGATTGATGTCATGTTCAGCTTCTAAATATATTTCTACTTCATAGACATCTCAGTTTTCTTTGGATTGCCATCCCAGGAGCCTAATATCTCTTTTGTATCATTTTCGTTTCTTCTTGTCACTTCTTATTCACATGCATCTCTTGTTTTTATTTCTTTCTATTTATGGATTTAGTATTAATGGTTCCTTTTTGTAGGATTGGGTTAAATGGTTTATGTAATTTCTTTTGCAGGATAAAAAGCATAATTTAACCTTGGAAAATATTTGGAAGGTCATATTGATCATTGTGCTACTTGGATTAGCTTTCTCATTCACAAATCTAGATTTCTGGAACTCCTTTGTGACAAAGAACAATAAATTTATGTTATTCTTTAGAGAATACTAACGAGCTTCAATTAATTTGTTTCCACATGAATTAGATAAAAAAACATTATATTTAATAAAAAAAATTACCCCATTGCATTTTCACATGATTAGGTTAGAAATTTCATAGATTTACTAGCTCACTAGTTCTCAAATTTCTAGATTTTAGACTAGTAATTTTTTGCTATTTTTTATAGAATGCTAATGATCATTAATAAAGTTAAAAACCACTTGCATAATATCATAAAAAAATTCTAGTTAATAATTTTTTTTACCCCATTTCATTTACACATGATTAGGATACACATTTGATAGATTTACTAGCTCACTAGTTATCGAATTTCTAATTTTTAGACTAGTAATTTTCCATTATTTAATAAATCTTTACCATGTATAGATGAACTTGTGGATAGATGCAGTCAATAATGTGTGTTGTTGCAGGAGATTTTACATTACAAATAGACCTCATCTTTTTCAACTCATCCATCCATGTTTCCAAAGCAAAAATTGTCATTTCTATAGAGCAAATCTACCCATCTTGAAGCCCTTCCTTCAGTTTTGGGTAGTGTCCACCACCTCCATCCTTTATTATTCCATTATTCACCATTTCCAAGCTCCATTCCACCTTCTAGACCAATTCCTAAGCTTTTGGCTTGCTTTTTGTAATAACACAGGGGATCCTGTAGACATCCTATAGGAAAACATTTATTGGCCTTTTTTGAGCCTAAATTGAGGAAAATCATCATTGGAAGCCATGATTAAGCCCCTACTTTCCCTCCAATCCGTTTGAACCATTGTACTCCTTTTCCTCCACACATGTCTCCCCTGCCAAAAAACCAAGCAAGATTAGCATTTACATTTTTCAAGCGAAAAGATAAAAAGGAAAAAGCTATTTTATATTTATTCATGCACACAGTAGTTAGCACTCTATAGATCAGATTCCTTGCTCAGTTAGTTTAAATCATCACATATGATAAATAGGGTTAATTTAGGTTTCCTTTAAATATATTTCATGATCTTTATACAATTAGAATATGTTTCTTTCCTTGTAATTTATTTCTTGTAATAGGCTAGGGTTTACATTTCAGTTCATTTTTTGCAATTAGTTGAGGGTTTGATTTCAGCACATGCACTCCATTACGTCATGACAGCAAAGGTAGGACACATTTTATGCTACACTTGTATTGTCGATACCTCTTAACTTTTTACAAACCCCGGGTTGATAATTAAAAGTCGATAGCCTTGGGAGTTGCAACACTCTTGCTCCAATACTGAGGCTCATGACCAGGTGCCCAACTCAAGTCGTGTGACTCACCTCTCCTAGGTGACTCATATGTGCTAGCCCACATTTCCCGGTACAACATGACCATCGGCTTTAAACAATGGTGAGTCACCTTTAACGGATGAATTTTCACACAAAAATGAATATCCATCTTAGAGTGGCCTTTAACCGAACACGTGCATCCTTGACACATCTCTAGCGTGCCCACATGCCTTTAACTATGCTCGTCAGTTTTTCGAGTCTCTTAGGTGCTCACCCACACAAGGCCCTGACACCTGCAATCTCTCCATCTCTGTCACTTTATGTCTTTTTTCTTCTGTCCCATATATTCTAGTGTTAATATATATCATGAAACACACACACACACACACACACACATATATATATTATTAATCCAAACTTATTAAATTTAATCATATTAATATTATAATATATTAATATGAATATTAGATTTAATAATAATAATAATAATAATAATAATCTTTTAATATTAATAGTACAGTTAATAATGTGTTTTTTGAATGGTATTAATAATAATTCAGCCCATGGTATTTGGTTGGCCCATAGGCTTGGTATATAATTAGATGTTGATATCGAATCCCATGTGATATATTTTTATTTATTTACCATACATCTTTAAACCTATTTTATATTTATTTATTTACAATTTCTCTTTTATAAATATGGTATGTGGTCCATGGTATTTATCCCATGGTATTAAAATGGTATTTGGCCTAGAGGCTTCACCTAAATAAAACTTTTTTTTGAGTTTTAGTAAATATAAAGAGGTTTATGGAGTAAATATAAAAGAGGCTTTATTTATTTACCATACCTCTAGTTTATTTATATTTTTATTTACTCACCATACCTCTAAAATAAATATAAAAATAGTTTTATAATACCTCTTTTTTAGTGTTCGTAAACCTATTTATATTTTAAATTTATAATGTGTTTATACGATATAATAATTAGATTTATTTTTAAAATTAGGCGGAAATTAGATTAAAAATGTTAAACCTTAAACATTACATGTTAAATGTTTACATTTACATCTACATGTTTACGTGAGATCTACCCCCATACTAGGTTCTAGAGTACCTCTAGTAACAATGGCCACTTCATATTCTCATTTGTTATTACATTCAAATTATATTCCAAAGCAATGTGTGGATTAGTTCAAGAGCCTAACCGTTGAGCATGTCTTTTATAGATATACTTAAAAATTACATTTTAAAAAAAAAATTATTACAAAATTTTTAGACCAAGTCAAAACCATACCCATCTAACATGGCCTTTTTGTCCGGCTTACATTTTATTAAAAATATAACTTAATAATAAGTTAAATTCTTTTGCGACATTCAATATTTTCATAACATTAAAATTAACTCATTAAGTGGGTTAAAACCTCTTATTCAAATTTTCCCATATATTATCCCTCATGATTTCTGCTTCCACAAGTGATTCACTATCAAACTTGGAGTTGATTGTCACAAGCGTCAACTTAAATAACATCACCATAGTAATACTTATTTTTATACCAAGAATGAAAAATTATATATATATATATATATAACCAAGGCTTTTGCATAACTACTAAATACATACATTTATTCATAATTTTATGCAATAACATGTCACCCCTCTAAGTGGAAATAACATATTATAATTGCAAAGTTAATACAAATGCATGCTAGTCTAGTCATTTAAATTCTACGAATTAATCACCACAAGTGTCACATTTCCATGGGGAATTGATGGCATATATTAAATGAATTGTAATAACAAGGTACACGGATTAAATGTAAAACCCTCATGCATTGTGCAGTTTGTATTGATTCTTTGTCCAATAAGTGGCTCTTCATAGATCACAATGCTAATGGTACAACATGCATTGTGTTATGTCATTTGTCGAACACTTGGATTTTAGCTATTAGTTCATTCACTGGCAAGCTCATTTAATGGTGGAGCAATATTTGGTTGGCTGGGTAACCAACTTACCCCATTGCGCACCCGGACCCTCATTCACTTGTCTGCCAATAAGGTTTTTGAGGTGGTGCTTTGCCATGGAAGCTTCCAGTTTTCTTTTCTAGTCTGCAAAATCAGCTTCTTCACTGGTAAATATACCTCCGTTTGCAAATTATAAGTGATCCATTTCTAGTTAAATGTAATTCTTTAACAATTTTAACTTTAGGGGTAAATTTCCTCTATGCACCACAGGTGTTCACAACAGGAAAGTTTCCTTTGGAAAATAGGGTTGGATTATTCATTCTTTAGTCCATTTGGTCAACATTCCTACAAATCTTTACATCTATTCCTTGAAACTTCGTAATAGTTATAGACACAGGCTTATAGTTTGGGGTTTTATGTTTATTACAGAGGGATTACGGATTCTAATTAAATGTGTGTTTCCTTCACAATTATTCTATCGATAATGTTAAATTAAGGGTTTTATTTTTCCTAGAAGTTGTTTAAAACTTAGTACTAATCTCCGCTGCTTTGGGTGCATCTTTGGTTCAAAATTTTCACCATTCTATAGCTTCCATTCTGTTAGTTTTGTCCGACTTAAATAACAAGTCTCACCTGGTTTTATGCATTTCTTAGCATGTTTTTCTTTTTTTTTTGTTCTTTTCGCTTCTGGCTTTTAATATGATTTCTTGAGAATCAAGTCATGAGGTGAATTTGGCATTAAATCAGCCATTTGACATTCATGACACTATTTTTATTTATTTTTGAGAATTTCATGAAACCATAGTTGTGTATATGGGTATTTGTTGCTTATTTTAGATTGGAAAATTACTGGTCTTAACTTAAGAATTTACTTTTCTGATGCGAATTCTCAAAGTTTCCTCCTTGGCATTGAAGAATTGTAACTATTTTATATGAAATGGAGCCGATTCATCTTGGTGTTAATTTCTAACAGATATTGTATAAAGATTATAGTTCAATTTGTGTCATCTAGATATTATTACATTTTATTTGCATTTTCAAGGGTTTGTTGAAAAATTGTTCTTTCTTCTTCTACCATTTTGTTGTTAATTTGACGTTGTGTTTATGAATCTCTTCCTCAGTTTCAGATAAAATATTATATTCATTACTTTGATATTGAAATTTTGGGAACCAATATCAGTTTATGTTTATCTTTAACTTGTTATTAAGAGAAAGCTATGATTACCCAGTACAATGGGGTTCTGGGTATACTTGGAAAACTCCCATACCCTAGGGTATTTATCTGTGTCTATTTACTTTAATTTGAAATATTCTAGACTATCCAGTGGTATGTTCCTAACTCGGCTATCAAACTCAACCTGACTCCTAGGAACTCTTCGACTGTGCCTCAACAATTTAAGTCGCAACAATTTTTTTTTAGCTACCAATCATTTTTCCTTAATGCTCATATATGATACAATTGTTTATTTTATAAATGAATTAAAACAAACATGGTCATACACTTTCTCGGTAATATGCTTGTATTTTCTATAATAAGAAAACTAAAAAATATATTGTTAACATATTTTATTTAGTGTTGAAAACAAAAATATTGTAGTTATTGTTTTAATCACACATACAATCTCTTCAGCAAACACATAATGAATAACAAAAAGAAATACTTATCTATTTAACTACGTATCTAGAAATCGATAGGGTAACCAACCTCCCAACCTTCATAACGGTGATTATTGTCATTTCTCTCCTTGAGCACTTAATACCAGGCAATTTAGTTCAGCGACCCAACAGGGTAATACCTCAGGCAACAAACCTCCTCAGTTCATCCTGGAACAATATGCAGTGAGCTCGAGGCTTCCACTAGTTGTATATCTAGCTCAAGAATTTCCTCAGCCAACGTCCTACCTACCCTCATCCAACTTTGTGGAGGCTTTCTGCTTGTTATCTTCTCTTAAATGCCTCAAATCTCCTTTTGGCTAACCTCTTCCTTTCCCTTTGAGACTTTATTTTATCTCTAATAAGAGAAAAATAATTGAGTTTGTAAATGTCTAAAAGTTCTATCTTGGTTTTCTTGAGTGAGTTCCAAGGTACCTATTCGTGTTTTATTTTTCTTTTATTTTTTTACATTTTCATGCATCTATAAAATAAACCTAGAGTCAATTTCACTAATCAAAATTCTCATGGTTTATTCCATTGATTCTTTATAGTTTTTCACAAAGTAAACATAAATAACCAAATAGATAGTTACTATCACCAAGGATGTTACATCTTCCCCTCCTGGAGAGAAACATTGTCCTCAATGTTATTTTTCCTTTCAAACAAGCCACGGTAAGCTTCCAACATGAAACTCTCATCCTCCCATGTGTCCTCTTCGGGGCTAAAATACTGCCATTGCATGTTAACCTGGGTGATGGCTTACTTTCATAGCATTATTTACATATGTTTTAGGATGCACTGAGGTTCTACCAGGAACTCTGCATCCAGTTCAACTTGTTACAACAACAATACTTGAATTAATCCATGAAAATGATTAAATTAAAATCAAATTAAATATTTAAAACATTACTTGAATATCCTGCCAATGAATCACATGTCTAGGGTCATCTACATCGCATTTCAACAATGAGAAATGAAATACATTATGAACTTATATATGACTTGTTAAGGCTACATGGTATGCCACTGGTGAAATTATTTCTAATATGTCGAAAGGACCACAGAAACGAGCGACACATTTTGCGCAACTAGATCAGCTCAAAGTGATTTTCTTGGGTTTGATTCGCACATGTAGATGGTCCCCAACTTCAAATTCTTGATACGTTCTTTTATTGGGGAGCTTATAAATTTTGTGAGAATTTATTTATGGTAGACATAGAGTGTTGATAACTCTTATGTTTGTACAAACCATGGGTTTATAATTAAAATTTGGTAGCGTTGGGAGTTGTAGCAGTCTTGCTGCAATACCGAGGCTCATCACTTTTTGGTGCCATTTCCAGGGAGGTTTCAAAGTATGCATTATTTTCTTCCCTAGTTGATTCATTTCTTTTGACTTTTTGCAAAACCAAAAATTTTGCATTAGGCATATTTCATTTCAAAAATAGAAAAGTTCATTGCATTAGTGTTTTCATTCAATCATAAAAACAAAAACAAAAATATCCAAAACCAACATACCCCCCCATTTCATCACGTGGTGCAGTAAGAGATACATCACCATTCACTTTTGCAGGTAAAATAAGAAGAAGTTATGGCAAAGAATGTAGAATAAATGAATGAAGATGATAAAAATGAGGAATATCCTCTCAGATTTCCCATTCAAGATACTAATGGTAGTGTGCACATGAAGAACATTCCTCCATGTTTTCTTCCAAAATTTCATGGTCTAAGTTCAGACGATCCATAAACCTTTCTCTTTGAATTTGAAATTATTTGTAGATCTTATGGTTACTTATTAAAAATCAAAAACTGAGATTGTTCCGAACAACATTGAAGGATAGATCTCTTAAATGGTTCATGAGTTTACGGACTAATTCAATAATATCATGGAATGATATGCAAAATAGATTTCTAGAAAAATATAAAGATCATGATATTAAAGAATAAATATTTAGAATGAATGAAAGAGAATATGAGAGTCTATCGTATCTAATAGAGATATTCATGTATAATGTTAAGAGGGTAAATATACATCATTTATAATCTGACACACTAAAAACCCTCTTACTTAGAACAATTAGGGATGAGTGGATTGATCTCGTCGATCTCATGAGTTGAGGTGATGTACACAAACTATCATTTTAAGAAATTTGTGAAACATTCAAACACATACCAAGAGGAAGGGAAAGGGTAAGTAACTCAACATCAAGATCTGTAAGTCAAGCTAAACTTGGAAATTTTCTTTATAACTTTAAAACATAAATTATTAGCAATCTAAGTGAAAAAGGAGAAATATTAAGAGTGCAAGATGAAAAAGATGTTGATTTTTGTGTTTCAATAAAGAATCACATAATGTTAAATATTTTCCATCATTACCAAGGCTGAAGGAAGTTTACCAAGAGGACAATGGAGCAAGTCAGTTGCTAATGCAACTATGTTATGTAGCTCCAAGAGGACCATGGCAACCTATTCAACCTAGTATGATGCAAGAACCTACTTCACAATTTCAATATTATGCATATCCATCTCAAATTAATTGGAACACACCCTTTGCTTGGCAACATTGGCCATATCAACCCCAAAACCAATCTTGGAAATAAGGTTGGAAAGGAACTTATGGGAGCCATCCACAATATCCTCAATATTTTCATCAATATCCTCCATACCGAACACCATGTTATCCCTACCATTCACCTCCACCACAACCACAACCCCAACCACATCCATCTCAAATATCCACTGCCACTCAACTACTTGTACCACCATTTCAAAACGCACACATTGAGGTAGCTCAACCCACTTACAATGGTGAGGTACAACACTTCCAAACATCTCCTCTTGATATCAATGGTATTCACCATAGCTCAAGAAGAGTATTGCAAAAAAGAGATAATCTTGATATCATTTGAGGACCTCATCTAGAAGAAGAAGATTCAAATGAGAAGATGACAAAATCATGGGTTGCACTCGACAAAGATCATATATCAAAATCAGAGATTGAGAGAGATCCCTCATTGTTACCATAAAATCCTCCATGTATTCAAGAGAATAATCAACAAAAAGAGGAACATTTGAGGGTCATGGTATAAGAAGACATGAAGAATGAGCCAGATAAGAAATAAAACCAAGGACATCAAAGTCATATTGAGGTTTGGTTCTAGAAAATCAACAATATGGATGATCACTCTCTTTTTCAACTATGCTTGATCCTTTCAAAATCAAATCATTTGTTCTCTGAAATCTAGGTACATGTCAAATCATATATTGCAAGACTACATATTAGCTTGTATGTCATCTTGATGTGTACATGGCTCCATTGGAAGTATTGTTATACTAGAAAGTGATTCTGTTTTTCAAGTAGGGTATGGTAGAAAAAAAACCATAAAAAATAAGAAAGAAAAATAAAATTCTTGAGTTAATGCCTCCTTTGAGGCAGCTCAGATTGGCTCATAGATTGAAAACCTCTATGAGGTGATCAATGGGTTGGAAAGGGGAGAAAAATATAAAAAGAAAGTCCTATGTAAAAACCTACTTTCAGGCACCTAGGCAGACCTACTAGTTCAAAACCTCCTTGAGGCAGCTAGTAGGCCTAGAAAAAAAGAAAAAGAAAATAATAAATAATAAATATTTTCTCCATGTGTCTCTCTAATGAATGCATTCACTCTCCAACATCTACAACCAAAACAAGTGAAACAAGTTGGCACCAACAAAAGAAAAGAATAGGTAAAGCCTAGTCAAAAGAAGTCAAATTTTGACTTTCTCCTCCTTTTCTCAAATGCTCCAACAAGGCCAAGGCCATGACAATTCATCATCCTCATCTATTTCCACCATCCACCCATCATTCTCAAGCTTTTCCCATTCAATTTGCTTACTGTCCAAAAAAATACAGGAATGCTCTGTTTTACTACAGTAAAGAAAAATGCATAGAGCATAAATTTATTTTTTCCATAACATCAAAACCATGCAGCCATTTGCTAAGTTGTTTCGTGGGGATATGAATATGGATGATGCTAAAATGCTCAAGAAATTTCAGAAAATTCCAGTACACAGTTTCCAAGAAATCAGCCTCCCTCACCTACAAGCATCTTTTAATTTTCTCAATATCCGTGCATCCATTTAAAAATCCTTTTCACGGGGAGATCCATATGGATGATGTTAACGTGCCCAAGAAATTCCAGCAAATTCTAGTGCATGATTTCCAATAATTTGGCCTCCATCACCTTCATCCATTTTTAGTTTTTGTCAAGATTCATGCATTCATTAGCCAAATTCTCAGAAAGTTTAAGGTCAATCCATTCTAGAATTTGGGAGATAAGGAAAAAGCAACTCTGCTACTAGAAGCTCTCCTAAGTTACTACAGGATCTCTACAGGAAGTTAGAAACTACTACAAGATCTCTACAATAAGGCTGAGAAGAAGATACAAGGGGCAATATGATGGAGAAATGGGTAAAAATGTCAAGTATTATTTAGGGAAGGTTCATATAGGTCCCCCAACAGATGCACGTCAACACTAATTCAATAGCATGCATGCATGTCTCTCCAGCAGACATCATGTAAGTACAAGTATGCAATATTCTTGACCTCTTCTATTGAGCATATTACAGTAAGAAATTTTTAGTCAATGCATAAGAGATGAGATTTTATAAGCTGAGGATGGGTTAGCAGTCTTAGCTACCTTCAACTAGTGAATTGCAGCACATTCCTTCACCCATGGATTGTTGAAAAGTCAAATTATGAAGGGTGATGATTTCAAAGTATGGGGATGCAGTTAAAGGAAGAAATTTTTGCAGAGGCCATATCACCACAACACTCTAAGCTCTCCATCCATTTCATATTCACTATCTATCCATCATTCATTCATCCCATTCAATAATTTAAAAAACAAACCTTACGCTTTCTCTTACCCTAAAAATTTCTTGAAAACAAAACACAACATCCTCTCCATTTTCACAAACCTACATCATTCTTCATCACTCCCATACAGTTTGAAGGCTCTGAAGGAAAAGGGAATGATTTCTACAGGAAGCAAGAGTGTTGCTACAAAAAGGAAGAAAGGAAAAAATTGTGCTAAAATCCAAAGAGAAGGCAGTTTCTAAGAGAGACCTAATCAAAATAGAAAACTCCAAGGCCTTTAGGCAATTGTCTAGGCCATGCAATAAAAGAAGAAGCCAAGATAATGGTCTCAAGGAACAACAATTTTCCTTTACACAAATATGTTTTTGGGCTTGTCCTTGCAGAACTTACAACCAAGATTCATAATGAACAATGGAGATGCCACCATGACCACGAATGGGGCACAATGAGGTCACTAGGTTTCTTAGAGGATGAGCAAAACTTCCAGCAGGGGTATATGACGGGCCTCTAAATTAGACATAAACTAAGGCCCATGCCTGTAAATTAAACATAAAATAAGGCCTATGACGATCCTTCAGCACATTAAACTTGTTTTTTTGCATTAGATAATGCATTTTTAACTTTAATATATTCGTTAGGAAAGTTTATAAATAATTGGATATCTTTGCCTAAAATTATTTATTTTTGTGGGATATTATGGGAATATTGGGTATATTATGAAGATTTGTAGGAGATAATTTAGGGACTTGCTCCCTACTACAAGAGGATAAATATTAAATAATAATTCAACAAGATATTTATGGGATTATGGCATATATTTTTGAACTCCAATGATTGAGAAAATATAGGAATGAGTTCCTTGCCATTTGATACATATTCCTAGAGATAGATTTTCATTAGTCTTATTGTGGAGAGAACTCGTATTTTTGCAGCTCCATTGTATTTTCTTGCAGCATGTAATTGTATTGATGAAAATAATGAAAATTGATGTCATGTTTAGCTTCTAAATCTTGTTCTCCTTCATAGGTCTCTGAGCTTCCTTGGGCTTGGCCATCCCAAGAGCCTCATAGCTCTTTTCTATCATTTTCTTTTCTTCTTGTAACTTCTTATTCACATGCATCTCTTGCTTTTATTTCTTTATATTTATGAATTTAGTATTAATGATTTCTTGTTGTAAGATTGAGTTAAATGGCTGATGTAAGTTCTTTTTCAGGATCAAAAGAATCATTTAATCCTTGGAAAAACTTTGGAAGGTAATAGCGATCATTGAACTACTTGGATTAGCTTTCTTATTCCAAAATCTAGATTTCTAGAACTCCTTCGTGACAAAGAACAATAAAATTATGCTATTTTTTAGAGCCTACTAACGAGCTTAAGTCGAGTTGGTTCCATTTTCATTATATCAAAAAGAAATTCTATTTAATAACAAAATTTACCCCATTGCATTTTCACATGATTAGGTTAGGAATTTAATAGATTTACTAGCTCACTAGTTCTCAAATTTCTAGATTCTGGACTAGTAGTTTTTTGCATTTTTTTAGAGAATTCTAAAAAGATTCAATCAAGTTGATTCCACATGCATCATATCATAAAAAAATTCTGGTTAATAACAAAATTCACCTCATTTCATTTGAACTTGATTAGGTTAGGCATTTGATAGATTTACTAGCTCGCTAGTTCTCGAATTTCTGATTTTTAGACTAATTATTTTCCGTTATTTAATAAATATTTCGCATGTATAGATGAATTTGTGGATAGATGTAGACAATAATGTGCGTTATTTCATCAAATTATACATTGTAGGGAGACCTCATCTCGTTCACCTCATCTAAGCCTCATCTATACATGTTGCCAAAGCAAAAGTTGTCATTTCCATTGAGCAAATCTACCCATCTTGAAGCACTTGCTTGAGTTCTAGGTAGTGTCTACTACATCCATGATTTATTATTCCATTATCCATATTTTCCAAGCTCCATTCCACCTTCTAGATCACTTACTAATATTTTTCCATGCATTTTATAATAAAACATGGGATCTCATAAACATCGTGTAGGAAAACTTGTAGTGGCCTGTTTTGAGCCCAAAATGAGAAAAATCATCACTAGAAGCCAGGATTAGTCCACTACCTTCCCTCCAATCCATCTGAAACATTATACTCCTTTCCTCCACACCTGTATCCCCTACCAAAGAACCAAGAAAGATTATCATTTACATTTTTCAAGCAAAAAGATAAAAAGGAAAAAGTTATTTTATATTTATTCATGCACACAACAATTAGCACTCTCTAGATCAGTTTCCATGCTCAGTTAGTTTAAATCATCATATATGATAAATAGGGTTAACTTACGTTTATTTTACATATATTTCATGATATTTATGCATTTAGAATATGTTTCTTTCCTTGTACTTTATTTCTTGCAATAGGTTAGGGTTTACACTAGTTCATTCTTTGCAGTTAATTTAGGGTTTGATTTCAGTACATGCACTGAATTACATCATGACAACAAAGGTAGGAAACATTTTATGTTGCACAAGTATTTTCGACACCTCTTATGCTTGTATGAACACTAGGTTGATAATTAAAAGTCTGTAGCCTTGGGAGTTGCAGCATTCTTTCTCTGATATCGAGGCTCATCACCAGGCACCCAACTCAGGTCGCGGGATGCACCTCTTCTAAGTGACTCATCTGTGTTAGCCCATAGTGCCCGCTACAACATGACGTTCACTTTTAACCAATCATGAGTCACCTTTAACAGATGAATTGTCACACATAACTGAAAGTCCACCTCAGAGATGCCTTTAACCGAATGCTCTAACCTGTTTTTTGAGTGTTTTTAAATATAGAGAGTATTATGGAGTAAATAAAAAAGGAGGTTTTACTTATTTACCATACCTCTTGTTTATTTATTTACCGTACCTCTTTTATTTACCATGGTATTTGGCCCATAGGCCTAGTATATAATTAGATGTTGATTTCTAATACTATTTGATATATTTGTTTTTATTTACCATACACCTTTAAACCTATCTTTTATTTATTTATTTATAATGTCTCCTTTATAAATATTTTATTTGGCCCATGGTATTAAAATGGTATTTGGTCCACATGCTTCAGCTAAATAAAATCTCTTTTTTGAGTTTACAAAATAAAGAGGGGTTAAAGATAAAAAAAGAGGTTTTATATTTACCATACCCTACAATAAATATAAAAATAGGTTGACCAACATTGTTTTGAATGTTTGTAAACCTCTATATTTTAAATTAAATGTTTAACAAAAATAATTAATTTATTTTAATAGGGCAACAATTAGATAGAAATGTTAAATGTTAAACACTACTTGTTCTACTTGTTAAATGAGATCTATCCCCATACTAGGTTCTACAGTGCCTCTATTCGCAATGGCCACTTCATATACACATTTGTTATTACATTCAAATTACCTTCCAAGGCAATGTGTGGACTAGGTGATCTACCCACATACTAGGTTCTAGAGTGCCTCTAGTGGCAATGGCCACTTCATATTCTCATTTGTTATTGCATTCAAATTACCTTCCAAAGTAATGTGTGGACTAGGTCAAGAGCCTAACCATCGAGCATGTCCTTTATATATATACTTAAAATTTATATTTTTAACAAATATTATTCCAAATGAATATGTCGACAAAGTCAAAACCATACCCATCTAACATGGCCTTTTTGTAAGGCTAAAATTTTATTAAAAATACAACTTAATAATAAGTTAAATTCTTTTCCAACATTCAAACTTTTCACAACATTAAAATTAACTCATTAAGTGGGTCAAAACCTGTTATTCAAATTTTCCCATATATTATCCCTCATGATTTCTACCTGGAGAAGTGATTCACTATTCTACTTGGAGTTGATTGTCACAAGTGTCAACTTAAAGAACATCAACATAATAATACTTTGTTTTTATACCAAGAGTGAAAAATTATATATATA